>JAGKTI010020151.1:4517-16529 GCA_018397915.1 Birgus latro | reverse complement strand
TGGCGGGCCCAAAGGATTCTGTCGTTCCTCAGTCTCTTTTACAGTTATTTTTAGAACATACTTCTAGGCATGATGGTTCTGTGCCTGTGTATACTGATGGCTCTAAATCGCCTCTGGTGTTGGTTTTTGAGTGGTATTTCCCAATTTTCACCGTGGAGGTAGTCTTCCATTGGCTGCCTCAGTTTTTACTGCTATTGTTCTAGCCCTGAAGTTGGTGTTTGTTCACCAAGACAATCATTTTACTATTTTTAGCGACTCTCAAGGGGCGCTTATGGCCCTGGACTCTTTTAACTCCTCAACTCCTCCCTTCCTCTAGTTTTAGCTGTTTTGGAGTGGCTGTTCCTCATTCGTCGTCGGGGGAAGATGTGGATTTCTGCTGGGTTCCCGCACATGTTGGTGTGGTGGGCAATGAGAGGGCAGATGCATTAGCTAAAGTTGCGGCTTCTCAACAACCCCCATCCGACTACCTGCTTCCGATAAAATATCTTACTTTGCGGTCCAGAATTCATAAATGCTGGCAGAGATACTGGGATGGTGTTGCTCATAATAAACTAAAAGAAATCTTTCAGAGAGTGGTTGTGCTAAGGGTTCTCCCCTCGATGGCACGGCGTTTGGAGGTGGCTCTTGCTAGGCTTCGCATTGGTCACTCTTGGTTTACACATGGTTTCCTCATGAGTGGTGAGACTCAACCGTACTGTGACAATTGTGTTGTTCCCCTTACTGTCCGTCACTTGCTAGTCGAGTGTCCAAGTTTGGGGGTCCTACGTCAGCGATTCCTCCATAGGCATAGAGGGACAGATGGTGCCTACTGTCTCTCTTCGATGCTTGGTGGAGCCTCTAGCAATTTTACTGATGTTTTTAGTTTTCTTCAGGAGGCGGGCTTCCTTCCACTTTTATAACTAATTGTTATTTTATTCTCTGTCTTTAATACTTTTCAATGTTCTATTCCTAGTAATAGATATTAACTTTATTTTGAGTATTCACTTTTTATCTGCTGCACCTATTAGCTTGTCCGGCGGCACATGACCCTGGCAGTTGCGCCGCCAGATTTTAATGCACTCAATCAATCGCCTAATAACATCTGGTAAGGGAGACGTTTGTCTGACTGATGCATGATGAAACGAGGTGTATCTCCTATAGATTTGTTAATTGTTAATTGCACAATTAACTGATGCTTCAACTCTGGGGATCCAGTCATCCCAGTTTGCATAATTTTCATTGAGAATGTGCCGTAGTACATCTAATAGTTTTATTTTATTCTGTCTTTCCACCAATCTGTTGGAAGGTGGATGGTAAGCCAAGACTATAACCTTCTTTATATTGTACTGTTTACATATTTCTTGCAAAATGTCATGGTTAAATTCACCACCATTGTCACACGTTTGGTGTTGTGAACCTGCAGGTAACACTATCAATGATTACCCGCACGACTGTTTCTGCTGTTTTATCCTTAACTGGAACCAAGATCACATATCATGAGAAATGATAAGTGGCAACAAAAAGATACTGATTGTGACTGGTAGTTATGAGTAAATTAAGTAAATCAACCGTGATAATGTCCCATGGTTGGTAGGATATTTCCCTATAGGTGCAGGTGTTAATGTGTAACTTTTTTTTTTTATGCAAGGAAGAAGGAACCAAAGGCCATGGAACTGCAAACCGTTCCTTCCGAGAATAAGCAAAAACAACACAAAAGAGAGCCATTTTCAAGATCAGTTCATTTCGAGATGCCTGGACACACTGCGTTTGAAAGACTGGAGATTATAGGAAGTAGGAAATACAGACAGAGGAAGACAGTTCCAGAGTTGACCAGTTGCATAAATGAAGGACTGGGAGTAATGGTTAACTCTTGCATTAGAGAGTTGGACAGAAAAGGGATGAGAGGTTGTTGCTAGACGGGTACTATGTGCCCGTCGTAGAGATGGAGGGATGCAACCAGACAGTTCAGAGGAACAGTGGCCATTGAAGTAGAGATAGAAAAGAGATAAAGGTCCAACAGTGTGGCGAAGAGACAAAGATTGAAGGGAGCTAGTAAGAGGAGGAGAGTTAATGAGACAAAAAGTGTTTGACTCCACCCTATTGAGAAGGGCTGTATGTAGGGATCCTCCCCACACTTGAGAGTTGTACTCCAAACAGGGGCGAATAAAACCCGTGTATAAAGTCAACATCTGTGTAGGGGTAAAGAAGGTTTGGAGTCGGCTTAGCACACTTAATCTCTTGGAAGCAGATTTCACAAGAGATGTAATATGTTTTTTCCAAGATAAATCCCGAGTGAATGAATCCCCAAGCATGTTCAAGGATGATGTAGAAACGAGCTGGACATTATTAAACATCAGCGGGTACTCCTGTGGAAGGTTTTGTCTGGTTGATAGGTGCAAGAACTGAGTCTTTGATGCATTAAAAACAAGATTATTTTTACCCCAATCAGAAATACGAGCCAAGTCAGACATTAGGTGTGCTATAGTCTCATTCCTTGTTTGTTGAAGTAACTGCTGAGATGGGCGTTGTGGGAACCGAATGGATAGGTGAAGTGTGGAATCATCGGCATATGAGTTGATAGGGTTAGATGTACAGCTTACAAGGTCATTGATGAATAAAAAGAAGAGAGTTGGTGATAGGACAGAGTCCTGAGGAACACCACTGTTGATAGATCTAGGAGAAGAATGGTGGCCGTCTACAACAGCGGCTATAGAACGACCAGAAAGGAAGCTAGAGATGAAGGTACAGATAGAAGGATAGAAACCGTAAGAGGGCAGTTTAGAAATTAAAGATTTATGCCAGACTCGATCGAAAACCTTTGAGATGTCAAGTGCAATGGCAAAGCTTTCGCCAAAGTCCCGAAAGGAGGATGACCAGGAGTCTGAAAGGTAGGTGAGAAGATCACCAGAGAAGCATCCCTGACGGAACCCATACTGACGATCAGAATGAAGGTTGTGATAGGAAAGATGCTTTAAAATTTTTCTGTTAAGAGTAGAGTCAAACACTTTCGAGACACAGGATGTTAAAGCAATTGGACGATAGTTAGAGGGTTGGGAATGGTCACCCTTCTTTGGGACTGGCTGAATGAGAGCAAACTTCCAGCAAGAAGGAAAGGTACAAGTTGATAGACAAAGGTGAAAGTGTTTACCTAGGCAAGGTGTAAGCACAGAAGCACAGTTCTTGAGGACAACAGGAGGGACCCCATCAGGACCATATGCCTTGATAGTATTGAGGCCAGTGATGGCGAAAATACATCACCTGAAGAAATTTTAATGCAAGCCATGAGGAAGTCAGAGGGGGGAAGTGATGGAGGAACAGCACCGGAATCGTCTTGTACATGACTCACATATGTCTATGTGATTATGTATGTCTTTGTGTAACGTTGGCCAGAAATATGCCATCCGGGCCTGACTGACTGTGTCCTTGCCAGGATGCCCTGCATGTGGACTATTGTGTATATCCTTATAATGTTAGTTATCGTTGTACTAGGAATAACTAACTGCCAAAGATTTTTCCTATGATCTGGTTGTCCTGGATTTACCCTATATAAGGCATTGTTTACCACTGTGAATTGTTTAAGTGGTACATGTAACTTGGGTAATTACATCATCACCTGACTCGAGATGATATATTACATCAGACCATACTGGGCCCCATCTCTGAGCCTGTGAGATTTCTTGATTTGTAGGGATCGTTTCACCATTGTTGGAGGGTGATTCACGTGGACTTATTGTAGTGACACTGGCTGACAGATTTCGCATTAAGGCATCTGCTGCCAAATTTACTTTTCCTTTTATTTAGTGAATATTTACATTGTAATTCTGGATTTTACATTTCCATCGTGGTCTCCTCCCAGAGACGAGTTTTTCTTGGAGCATGCCCAAGAGAGGCTTGTGGTCTGTGTATAGGTGCATTTCGTATCCATACTTAAGGTCACAAAATTTCTGTAGAGCAAATATTACCGCTAGGGCTTCTAAGTTTGTTGTGTAGTAATTTTTCTGTTCCTTTTATTTGTCTACTGGCAAAAGCAATGGGTTGGTATTTACCTTGTTTATCCTCCTGCAGCAATACAGCACCTAAGCCTTTGAGGGAGGCATCCATGCTAATTATGAATGGTTTTGTGAAATTAGGATAGGCCAAGCATCGTGCACATGTAAGTTTATCTTTTAATTCATTAAATGCTATTTTTTTTTGTTCCTCTTCCCACTAAAATACCGCTTGTTTTTTCAGTAGGTGGAATAATGGTTCTGCTGTGTGAGAGAATTGTTGTGTGAATGATCTCTAGTAACTGGCTAGACCTAAAAATTGTCTTACTTCATCCACATTTGTGGGTTCAGGGAAATCCCTTACTGCTTGTATTTTCTCCTCAGAGGTGTGGATCCCCTCTGCATCTAGTCTGTAGCCTAAGAATTTTATTACCTTAACCTCCCAGTCCCGGCTGGTTTTTTACCCAGCCTACCCCCAGATCCCGATCGATTTTCGACTTTTTGTTTTTTGACTGAAACCTTCGCTTCTGGTGAGAAACATCGAAAATTCATAGAGAAATCGCGATCCTGAGGTAAAAAAGTGTTGATACAGGTGTCACTCAACCTTACGTTTTCCTTCTTTTTCAGGGAACCTGGCTAAAGAAAACAAACTATGGAGGGGTTAACTAATTCAAGCCACTTTAAATTACATATTAATTTCATTTATTTGCTACAAATTTATGTGTAGTATGTCTATATTGGTTTTCACACAATAATATAGGCGTTTATAAGCAATGTTCACTCACCCAAAACCCCAGTATATGGGAATTTCCTTTACGACATTACCACCTCATCACTTCTGTTTGTTTGTACCTCTAGCTTCTTTGTTTCTTTGTCCTCCACCTCAGGAATCACTTTCACTGTGAATTTCGTCATTGGAGAGACCATGGGGCAACATACCTTTACTGGCTAGGTTACTGCTAACAGGTGAATTGTCCAGTGTGGAGGAGAGGGGGGGGAAAGGGGGAATAGGGGGGTCCAGGCAGTATCTCTGCTTGACAGCAGGTAGAGGAACGTCTCCCACATATGCCTACCAAAAATCACCAGCGAATGTTGAAAATTGTGCACACAATGGGCCTTGCAACTGCGTGACATACGATGCACATCGTTTGGTCTGTCCACGGAAAAAAGTAGCGACGTGTATTGTACGTCGGTGGGACTCGGCGGGTTAACAAACAGAAGACCCTAAAACCAAGTCTCTTCCACAAAGGATATCCTTCGACCATAAAGATACATGTCAAGGTCTGGGTGAACCCCTCGGAGACGACAGAAGTTCAGAGCCACTGTTTTTTGTAAAGAAAAATGGAAGTCATGAGACTCAGCCCACTCAGAGATTCTATTAAGAGCCAACTGCAACTTCCTCTCTACCAAAGACAACCTAGATGCAGTGAAGGAAATTGACAGGTCTTCTATGTATAATGAACCTCATGCACCATCGGGAAGTACACTTATTACACTGTTGATGGCCACAGCAAACAGAGTAACACTAAGGATACTCCCCTGTGGTGCTCTATCTTCAAGAGCACGAGCATTAGGCAGCACTCCTCCCACTCAAACCCTTAAAAAACGATTAGATCAAAATTGCTGAATAAAAATAGGCAAGCTCTCACGAAGACAAATATCATGAAGTGAAAGTAAAGTGCCATGACGCCTGGCAGTGTCGTATGCCTTCTCCAGATCGAAGAAGACTGTAACTTGGTGTTTGGTTAGTGGAAAAAGACTCACAGACAGAAGATTCCAATGACAATAGGGCATCAGAGGTAGATCACATTTTACGAAAACCATACTGGACTGGTGACAAGTAATTGCCCCTCTCCAAATAACACATAAGCCGGCCATTTACCATCTTCTCAACACCTTGCAAACACAAGAGGTCAGAGAGATGGGACGATAATTTGTAGCCTGCAGATGATCCTTGCCAGGCTTAGGGATGGGGATAACTTTAGCAACACCCCAAGAAGATGGAAACTTGCCATTACACCAAATTCTATTGTATAGCATCAGTAAAAAGGAAAGGGATTCATCAGACATATGGTATAAAAAGGCGAATGGATTATCATCACACCCAGGAGACGAATCGTGACATTGTGACAAAGCTGCCCGAAGCTCAAAAATAGAAAAGGGGACATTGTAAGACTCTCCCCCTGAAGATGTGAAGCTGAAGCTACAGGCTTCCAAGCGCAGACATTGGCATCCTAAAGGCGAGTTTGTGTCCTTTTTAGACACACCAGCAAAATACTGGGCAAATGCTTCTGCAACAGCAAACGGGTCAGTCACAGTCCCATCAGCATCTGATAAAATGGGAGAAGGAACAGAAAATTTGCCAGAAATCTTTCTGACCCAGTTCCACACTTGGGTGAGAGAAGTGCTCGAGTGAATGGAGGAAACATACTCCCGCCATGAAGCACGTCTGGCCTCCTTCAACTCACGACGTGCATGAGCACGCACCCTGCAAAAAGCCATCAAATATTGAATGTCCCCACGATGGCGGCGAAGCCTAGAGAAGGCGACCCGTTTGGCTCTTGCTGCAGATACGCATTCAGGGGTCCACCAGGGAACCGGACATTTTGGAAATCAACCAAAAGTCTTGGGAATAGATAAAAGAGCTGCTGAGTGCATTACACCAGTTATATACGCCACTGCCTCATAAGCACTATGAAAACTGTCCACAGTGCGGTCAGTGGAACATAATTCCCTGAAGAGTGGCCACTTCACCTTATCCAGGTGCCAGCAAGGAGGATGACATTGTGGCTCACACTCAGCAGAAATTAAAAGAATTGGGAAGTGATCACTGCCATGCAAATCTGGCAACACACCCCACTTAAAATCCAAAATAGCAGTAGCTGAGCACAGACACATATCAGTGACCTTGAAAACACCAGTCTCACTATGAAAGTATGTCATTTCACCTGAATTCAACACCCGCAACTCCTCCTCCTCCTCCAAAGAAGCCAGCATAGCACCTCTAAGGTTGGTCATACTGTCACCCCACAGTGGGTGACGACCATTCAGATTGCCCAGTAAAAGAAAGGGGGATGGAAGGTCACGAACAAGGCAAACAAGATCTACCTTATCAACAGAAGCACTTGGAGGGAGATAAAGACTACACAATGTATACTGACGACAAAGGAAAATCTGTATGGCAACAGCCTGCAATGAAGCTGAAAGACTCACACAATTGAATGGGACATCACAGCGAACTAGGAGAGCACCACCACCATGATGTCCTTGGCCAGGAAGAGGATCAGAATAAAATACGTGGTAACAAGGAGGGCTGGAAGAAGCAGCATCCTCAACCATGGTCTCCTGAATGCAAGTGCATGCTGGGGAATAGCGGGCAATAAGACAACGCAATTCCTCCTAACTAGCATGTAAGCCACGACAATTCCACTGAAGTATAGATCCCATAATGGAGTGGTATTATATCGAGTTACTTCCAGTACCAGAGTTCTGGACACTGGGAACCTTAAGGGCGAGACAACCTTCTCCCCTCAGCAGATTTGGACTGATGCATATGAGAGCCCTTTGGAGGAGCCTGCCCAGTACCAGAAACCCACACCGCTGTCTAACATCTGAAGGCAAACGTGAGGATGAGGAAGTAAGTTTTACAACACTCCTTCTCGGAGTGGGCAGACCAGTTTGTTTGGAAGGTGGCTTAGGGGCCACCTTTGGAGATGTAGGATGGCCAGTGCCCTCACCAGAAGCCCCAGAAGTGGAAGTGGAGTCCACAGGACTCGAATCTGAGGAGGCCATCCTATGCTTCAGATCAGAAGTAGCAACAAGCTGTCCAACAACATCCCCAGGTGGGGCACAGGCGAACCATCAACTTTAACTTTCACCTGGCTAGACCCCTCAGCCTCTGGGGCAGATGAAACAGGCGAGAGGTCGACACAAAGTTCGACAACAGAGACCTTAGGTGGCTGGAGGTAGCTGCATGGTCATCCACACAATTGGCAGAGGTCTCTGTACCAGAACAATTCAGATCCTCATGGGAAATTCCACATGTAGCACATATCGCAGGAAGCCCTTGTAATAGTCTACGGCAGTATTTACTGACGTGGCCAAACTTCTGACAATGATAACATCTTGGACTGGGTACATATGGCCTCACCTTTAAAGACATCCAAGCAACCTTAATGGAAGAGGGAAGCTGAGTGGCATCGAAAGTCAACAAAAGGGAGGGCATAGGCAAAAGGATTCCATCAATCTTCTTAAGGAATCTATCGACTTTAACGATTCCATGGACCTTCAGTTCCTCAAGAAGTTTTTCTTCTGAGTACCGGAGCAACTCTCTCGAGTAGACCATCCCATGAGACTGGTTGAAAGTGGGATGCAGCAAGCACTTAACAGAAGCCCCAGATACTTCAGACAGGGCAGGGCACAGAGTTGATCTTTATCTTCTGGAGAGGTGACCTCCACAAGGAGGCTCTCATCCTGTTGTGTTGACATTTTTGGTTCCTTACTACAAGCAGAAACAATTGTCCGGTACACCTCAAAAATGTCCAAGTCTGCTACAGGCACAAACTCCACTGCATTGATCACCAGATACTGAGCAAAATGGACTGGTTCATAAAACCCAGGCAAGACCTCATGTGGGGATCTAATAGTATGCGGAGGACCAGATGCCCTACGGGGCTTTGAATAAGCCTGTTGTTGATAAGGTTCCAATGTTGTAATAAGTGAATCAGTGTTAGAAGATAGAACTTTTGCATTAGATGGGCCATAGAGAAGTCCAGGGGCAGATATATGATCGTCATCCTTCAGGCCATGTTGGGAATGTGAGGAGATATCCATTATAAGCAACATCCGACTTAATTCCCCCACCCCCCCACCCAGTACGGAGCCCAACTAGGGGAGGCCATATGTCATGGACAGAACCACTGATGACCCAAAGGGTAGCAGAGGAGTATACACAGGTAACCACTGGGGAACCCGGACAAGGGTGACTTCAGGAGGATAGGAGCCACCAGGCCCCCCAGTGCCCATTTGACCCTAGCCAATGCATGACCAGCTGATTGATCTTGTAGGGCCCAACCAGGCCGCCCGTCAAGCTAGAATATGGGACCAAGGAGGTGTATTGCTAGCTGCAGGGTGCATCATGCAGCATCACTCAACCCCCAGGACTCCCAGCATTATGGGACGCCACACACGGCAAACACGTGGGGAGGCAACAGTCCCGCCCTAGATGACAAATGGGCAGGGACTAACATCACCAGCAGGCCTCCTCCACAAGTGATGTAGGGGGTGCTTGGTCCACATGGCCAACAAATGCCGAACCCTACAAAGATAGGCATGCCTTCCGAGTAGGTGGCACTGCCAGCCACGCTTCAAGCCCCGCCACCACATCAAGGTGACCCCCTGCAGCGTGGCCCCAGAGAGAACGGTACCAGGTGTGCAGAGGGTCACCTGTACAGGGCACTTATAGGCTAAGGTGAGCACTTTCTTTGTGATTTTCCATTGCTTTTCACAAAAAGCGGAGGGTTGAGCCCCCCCCCCCCGGAAAAAAAAAATTGCTCGGGATTGGGAGGGATGTTAGGTGAAAAATTGGTCGGGATGTGGCGGGTTAATTGTAACTTGCATGAATGATTTTGGTGGTAAATTTATATCATAAATAATGCTCGCTGGGTGAGTGAGTGAGTCATGATTGGATTGTGGGTGAGTGGGTGAGAGGTGGGAGTCGGCTTGCAATGGCTGGTCTAAGCACCTGTTTTCTTTGAGAGATTGTATGTCAGACTCTACCTTCTTTGTGTTGTGTGTAATTGCCCTTGTGACTGTAGTTTTTGTGTAATTGTTGGTTGTAGTATCAGGAGATGAAATTTCCTCTATTAATGTGCTGTAGTTAATTCCATTGAATTGGGGCATCAATATTATATTTTGTGCTTTCATTGCATTTCATCCAAGCAGCATATTTCCTCTAATGGATAATTTTTCTACTACATAAAAGGTGGTAGTGAATGATTTTGTGGTCTCTGTGATTTTCATGTTTAACTCATGGAGAGTAGACCAGCATACTCTCTCAAACATTTCCTCTAACTTTCCTATGCACTATACCACATGCGCTTTACATATCACACAACGTATCCCATTCACAGGGGTTGATGCCAGCAAGGGCATGCGGCCAGAAAACTTTGCCCCTTCTACCTAGTGGCAGCCTTTTTTTGGGGGGTGTGACGGCAGTTCCGCCGGTAGAGATCATGGGTCCGGGGCAAAATGAGGCTTGAACCTGTACTAGAGGGTACAGGGTACTGCGGTTCCCAGGCTGCCGCTTCCGCCCAATAGAGAGGGGCCCAAACATTGGATCTATGCCCCAGGAGGCTGCCCTATCAGTGGGTGTATAATGGTGGGGCAGTTGCAGTGCCAAGGTGTGCTTGGAGTGTGTCCCTGCAGCTGTCCTGGTAGGGTGCCCAGAGGCCACTGCCACAGCCACTGGTAAGCTGGTGGGCTAGGGATCCCAAATCCATTGCCTGGACCTTGGACTGTGCAGTGGGTGGGGCCTGTGGAATGTTTACCCCCCCTTTATCTCTACCGACTATGACTAAATACAAGTATAAGCATCAAAGCAAGCCTGAGGACAGTAAACCACCCAGGGGGTGTAGAGTGAGTTCGAGGAATTTGGGAAGTCAGAGGGGAAGAGCGGGGGAAGTCGTTGAGGCATTTAGTAGGAGGTGGGTGGATGTGGCATGTTTGCTGGACGTCCAGTACTGGGATGGATCAGCCAGAAAGATTGGTGGGAAGGAAAAGTTGTTTTGGCAGGGGGGGACTGACGGATATGGGGGTGTGGGTGTGTTGGTTGTGGAGAAACGGATGGAACATGTTATGAATGTTATGAGAGTGAGCGATAGGATATTGGTAGTGAAAATTTTGATTGGAATTACATCAGCATATGCTCCTCAGGCAGGGTTGGATGAGGTAGAGAAGGATAGATTTTGGGATGATTTAATACGTGTAGTAGGTGGTACGAGGGATGATGAGATAGTGGATTTGGGAGGGGATTTAAATGGTCATGTGAGTGAAGCAGCTCAAGGTTATGAAGGAGTCCATGGGGAATGTGCATATGGCATAAGGAATGCGGAAGGGGAAAGAATACTCGAGTTTGGGGAGGCAATGGACATGATTGTCTGCAACACACATTTTAGAATAAGAGTGAGTAGGTTGATCAGGCTACGTACAAGTTTGGGGAAATAGAAGTCAGATATATTATTTTCTGGTCAGGAGGGTTGATAGGGGGTTAGTGAGGGATGTTAAAGTTATAGGAAGTGAGGAGTGTGTGCAGCAGCACAAACTATTGATTTGTGACATGGTGCTTAACCCGCCGAGTCCCACCGATGTACAATGCACGTCACTACTTTTTTCCGCGGACAGACCCACCGACATGCATGATACATCAGTCAGTTGCAAGGCCCGTCGTTTGCACATTTTTCATGATCCGCAGGCGATTTTTGGTAGGCATATGTGGGAGACCTTCCTCTACCTGCTGTCAAGCGGGGATACTGTCTGCCCCCACCTGACCCCCCCTCCCCCCACACTCGGCAATTCACCTGCTAGCAGTAACCTGGCCAGTAACGATATGTTGCCCCACGGTCTCTCCAATGACGAAATTCACAGTGAAAGTGATTCCTGAGGTGAAGGACAAAGAAACAAAGAAGCCAGAGGGAGAAACAAACAAAAGTGATGAGGTGGTAATGTAAAGGAAGGTGCCATATGCTGGGATTTTGCGTTAGTGAACAATGCTTTTATCGCCTATATTATTGTGTGAAATCCAATATAGGCTTGTACTACACATAAATTATTACCAAATATATAAATAAATACGTAAATTAAAGTGGCTTGAATTAGTTAACCCTTCCACAGTTCATTTTCTTTAGCCTGGTACCCTGAGAAAGAAGGAAAATGTAAGGCTAACTGACACCTGTACCAACATTTATAAGCTCATGAGGGCGATTTCTCTATGAATTTTCGATGTTTCTCACCAAAAGCGGAGGTTTGAGCAAAAAAAAAAAAAAAAAAA
>JAGKTI010020150.1:0-16529 GCA_018397915.1 Birgus latro | reverse complement strand
CTGATTTGCCACCCTAAAAACCATATTTTTCCTTCCTTCATGATTTAGATTATCAAGTAAAAGTCTCTGTGACTCAGACTTCGCCCTGTATACCTCTCTTCTAGCCCTGCGCTTGGCAGCCAAGTACTCCTCCCTGTTACCACCCTTCTTCCATTCCCGGAAAAGCCTTCTCTTCTCCTTAACTGCAGCTTCTACACCCTCATCCCACCACCAAGTTACTTTATGTCTTGGTGGGCCTCTTGTCCAACTGCATACTGCATCAGTAACTCTCAAGAGGTTGTTCTTAAGGGCTCCATACTGTTCATTAACGTCTCTATCTTCGGCTTCCTGTTCAGCCACCACTCTCCTCATCTCACTATAAAAGGCATCCCTTACTGATTGGTTTCTCAGCTTCCATATTTTCCTCCTAGGTACATATGTCCTCCTTCTCATCCTTTGTTCCTTAAGCACCATGTCACAAATCAACAGTTTGTGCTGCTGAACACACTCCTCGCTTCCTATAACTTTAACATCCCTCACTAATCTCCTATCAACCCTCCTGACCAGAAAATAATCTATCTGGCTACTATTTCCCCCGGACTCGTATGTAATCAATCTACTCACTCATTTTCTAAAATATGTGTTGCACACAATCATGTCCATAGCCTCCCCAAACTCGAGTATTCTTTCCCCTTCCGCATTCCTCACACCATATGCACATCCTCCATGGACTCCTTCATAACCTTGAGCTGCTTCACCAACATGACCATTTAAATCCCCTCCCAGAACCACTACCTCATCATCACCCATACCACTTACTACACGTATTAAATCATCCCAAAATCTATCCTTCTCTGCGTCATCCAATCCTACCTGCGGAGCATATGCTGATATAACTGAAACCATCACCCGTCCGATCAAAATTTTCACTACTATTATCCTATCACTTACTCTCATGACATTCATAACATACTCCACCCATTTCTCTGCAACCAACACACCCACACCCCCATATCCGTCAGTTCCCCCCTGCCAAAACAACTTATAGTAGCAATCCTTCCCAGCAATCTTTCTGGCTGATCCACCCCTGTACCGGACTTCCTGCAGACAAGCCACATCCACCCACCTCCTACTGAATGCCTCAACAACTTCCCCTGCTCTTCCTCTCAAACTTCCCACATTCCACGAACCCACCCTAAATGTGTTAAAAAATTACCCTAAATGTTAATCATAATTTCCTGCTTGCTATTTAATTTTTCCATGCATGGTTCTTAAGTAAAACAGCTAGAAAAAAGGTGGAAGCAGTGAATTTCATGTCTGGTCCTAACCTAACCTAACCTATGGTTACCATAAAGATTTTCATGCCTAACCTGTTTTCATGATGCTGTACATGTGTTAAAAAATTACCCTAAATGTTAATCATAATTTCCTGCTTCACAGCCTGCTATCAAGGCCCAGTCGTCCTCCTACAATCTACATGTCACCACTTCGGCGCTTAACACCCACCGTCCATATTGAATGCATGCTAGGGCTGTCTCATACAGGACTGGTGTATTGGTATTAGCGGGGTCATTTTTACGACATGTCGGCGGGCTGTACATGTGTTAAAAAATTATCAAAAATGTTAATCATAATTTCCTGCTTGCTATTTAATTTTTCCACGCATGGTTCTTAAGTAAAACAGCTAGAAAAAAGGTGGAAGCAGTGAATTTCATGTCCGGTCCTAACCTAACCTAACACTGTGTTAATCATAATTTCCTGCTTTTAATTTAATTTTTCCATGCATGGTTATTAAGTGCACCAGCTATGAAAAAGGTGGAAGCAGTGAATTTCATGTCCGGTCATAACCTAACCTAACTTAACCTAACCTAACCATTTTTCTGGTAGCAATTTACATCATTTACAGTATTTGATGCTTTGTATCCAATAATTTAGTGCATCAAATGTGAGAAAAGATGATTTCCATGTCCGATACTTACTTATACTATGCTGGTAAGTTCTGAGCTCCTATGACTCACTCACCTCTAAATCATCATTTTTTGGTTAAAATTCAATAAATTCATGCTAGTGTGCATTATTTATGTGAAAGGGGACCTAAATAAGTGCTATACATGTCCAGTAGGGAGGTAGGAAGGTAGATTTCTGATTTAGGTTAGGTTAGGTTAGGTTAGGGTCAAGAAAAACCAGCGCTGGAGCTTCAAGACCAATATCCGGACAAAACCAATATCCGGACATGCCTTTGGCTCTATTAAGTCGGATAATGGAGAGATTACTGTATAATGATAAAACCTTACATAATGCGATGTAACTATATTTATGTTCTAATCCTGTGGTCAGGGGCATCTATATAAAGACAATTTTTTTATTAGATGCTTCTCAGCAACTGTTGCTGCAAGCTAAGGGTTACTCCAAGAGAGAAACATTTGAAAACTCCTTGTACTTATGTTTGCAGATGATACTGTATTATTATATGAAGATGAAGGGGAACTGCAAGGCTTAGTGAATGAGTTTGGATGAGTGTTTAAGAAATGGAATCAAGAGGTGAATGTAGGAAGCAGTGGTGGCAAAAAGCGGGAGCAAATGCCCCTCCAGTTGCCCCCCCCAGTCAGATCCAGTACTACTAAAAAAAATAAATAAATAAAAAATAAAGGCTATATAAGAAGAAAAATAACCAGGAAAGACCACTAATATCATTTGTCCCTACAATCACGCTACCGATGAATCACCCAGCTCCCTCATCACACTCACTGTGCTGAGGAAAAATGAACACCTAGCATGATACTTTAATATGTTGCATGTATTTTTTTCAGAATTAAGACACTCTATTAAATATAAACTAGATGGAAATGAGAGCTCCTCGAAATTTCAAGGTAAAAGTATTCATCAAAATTCACTGTAAACCCTTTTGGGAATCTTTGAATCAGTAACTGAATGATGCATTAAAAAAAAAAAAACTACGGCATCCTGAAACATGATTATTTTTATCATTCAAAATGCTAAATGCTCAGAGATTGCGGGTGCTTTGCCACTGGATCCCACCCACAGCTCTTGCTAACTGCTGATGGTTGCGAGCCATTTGGCTCCTAAGGTTTCAGATTTACGAGCCAAATAAATTTTTAGTAGCCAAACTGACTACGAGTCGAAATATTTTATGAGCAATAAATATATTTATTTACACATTGTGATGATTAGAACTGAGTGTATCCACATGAGAACATTGAGATGGAATTCATTAAGCAGTCCCCATCAGCACTGGAACGTAATGCTGAGTATCCATTCCTTCTCCAGTCAGATGGAAATAAGGAATTCGAAAAGATGTCTTCTGGAACATCACGACACCAACAGAAGCCTGGAATCAATTTGTTCACAGGTTATGTAAACTCTCACCATTGCCACAACTGACATCATTTCCATTATTTACATAATCAGAAACGATCAACATTAGGCATTCAAATATAATTGGATTACCACTCTGTGTGACTGCTGATGACTGTATGAAACTGCATGACTGTGACACATCATATCAATAGGAAAATTCACAAAGAAAATGAAAAAAAAAACACAAACTCTCTTTCTCAAGTGAGCACATGCTTCTGTTTGTAAACAAACATCTCGGGAACGCTCAGGCTTTAGTTCCAGTGTGCTCGGCAACGTTCATCGGTCTATTTTTAAACATACACAATAACGACAAGGAAAGACTTAATAATCGATCACAATGTGCTTTTTTGTTCATTTAAGTGTGGTTTACTTATTTTGTAGTTTACTGGGTTTTGAGCTGGATGTATTTTCTACTCACCAAAAGGCGACTTGCATGTAAAATTTGTTCACCGAAGGGAAAAAAATACTCACATTTGTGAGCTGTGGCTCATCAAACAAGAGCCCTGCCACCCTTGTGCTTAGCGCACCACACAAATATATGTTTGCCCCCCCAAACATTTTCCCTTGCCCTCCATTTGCCCCCCTCCACTTTGAAAATCCAGGTGCCACCAGTGTAGGGAAGAGTAAAGTTATGGTCTTTGAGAGAAATGAAGTCACTAGATGTACAGTGAGGCTGGATGAGGAGGATGTGGAAAATGTGAGTGCATTTAAGTACTTGGGTAGTATGGAGGGTGAAGTGCTTGAAAGGGTACAACAAGGAAGAAAGGTGGCTGGTTCTTTGGAAGCAGTGATAAGAAACAGGGAAGTGAGCATGGAAATAAAAAAGTCGCTGCATGACAGTAATGTGATACCAACTCTAACGTATGGAAGAGAAGGTTGGATCTTGTTGAAAGGACACAAAGAGTGAGAGCAACGGAAATGAGTTATCTGAGAGGAGTAAGTGAAGTTACATGGAGAGACAGACTGACAAATGAGGAAGTGAAGGGGCACTGTGAAATGTATTGTGGATATGATAGAAAGCGTTAGGAGAAATACATATAGGTGGTTTGGCCATGAGGGGAAGATGGAGAGCAAAAGACTGAGGAGAGTGTATGTGAGTGAGGTTGAGAGGGGGAGAAGGAGGGGGAGGCCAAGGAAGCAATGAAGGGATGGAGTGGGGAGGTATATGAGAGAGGGGGGTAAGAGCCGGGAGCAAGGTAGTGAAATGGTAGGGGACCAGGCGACATGAAGGCAATTTGTTTGTGGCCACATCTAAGGGGATTACAGTGTCTGGCAATAGATGGATGGATAGAACTTTCAGGAATAATAAAATCATTAACATATTCCGTGCATCATCGTAGAAAGTGCAAGAATATGATAGAAGCATACAAGATCATCCATGAGAATGTATGAGTTAAGAGAATTGCCTTTAAATTTCAAGACTATGGCACACCAAATACACGAAGACAGTTATAAAATAAGGAAAAAAAAAACACTGCAAGCTGGATATAAGAAAACACACAGGGCCGTCGGCTCAAGGATTGTGTGGCCTCGCGTTACAATCTTACAAAGCCACTCCAGAGCTGAAGAAACTAGTCATAACGTACCTTTTAATATATAGCATGCCTTACCAAAAGAGTTATTTGGATTGGTAGATAGCTTTATGAACAATATTTGCACAAAAACCTTCAAACACACTACCGTATCTTCTTTTCTTGGTTACATTAATTATCGCTGAAACAGACGGATCTCATGAGACGGAACATGTCAACAACCTTCACGTGGTGCGATGGTGGGGAAAAATTCCAAACGATTTAATCGACGATGAAATTCATTCTAAACACTTAAAATGCTAAAAGAGATCCTTCAGGACCTTCACATATATGCAATCAATCTTAAAAGGAAATTTAATACTGTACTTACAAAATGTTATGTACAGAATAATACAGATGGTAAGCGCAGTTGTATTTTATAAATTTTTGTCATAAAAATATAAAAAAATACCCACAGTTATCAATAAAAGCATGTAAATATTCATAAGCTTGTTTCCCCTTGCGTCCGTGGCAAATACCTTTAAATATCTAATCTTAGATGAGGGACATTTATAATAATAGATGTCTTGGGTATTATCTTTTAATTCAAAGGTATATTTGAATCAGAATTCGATTGTAAATTTTTATTTTTATTTTTTCTTTTAAAAACTTTTCACAATCATACCAGTAATGGTTTTCAAAATCCAAGATTATTCATTCTGTGACTTCCTTGTGAGTTTTTTGACAGAAAAGACAGAAGCTCTTCTTGTGTATATACTTACTAATGTGATACTTGTTTACGGACATGGAAATGGAAACGGGGAAATCCTTACCGGTTCAGTTATATGGAACATCGTCACTATGCTTCGACAAGGATGATTTTATGAAGGTTAGACGAAGCTTGATCTGTTTCGGTTCTATTATCGTTTCAGCCACAAAACAGAATTACGAGATTTTGATCCGTTTTTTCGGTATTTTGGACAATTCTGAGGCACTTTTCTTGTATGGTATTTTCATTGCAAATTATTTTTACTATACTCCTGATGGCTAGGTTAAATTAGGTTATCATCAAGAGTAAAATAAAAATAATTTGCAGCGAAGATGCCATAGAAAAAAAAAAGGTAAAATTATTGTTTAACCCTAGAATGCTAACGTTCTGGACTGAAACATTACTGCTAACCTTGGGAGAATTTTACCCAATTTTAGGAAAATAATAAAAAATACTTACACTCAGCTTTTACTGAATCCAAAAACATGGTATGAAAATACAACTCTCACACTTCCTCTGCATGCAAAAAGGAACACACCGTATCAAAAAATAAAGTTACATGTGATTTTGTCAAAAAAAAAAAAAAAAACTGCCATTATTTTATCTTCCAATCTATAACACAGTAAATTTTGCCTCAGAGCACATTAGCTTTGGTCAAGATTATTATTGGTCCCTGGATATCCAAGCTGGGTGTGTCACTTCTCTTACAAATCACCCTGGCCTGAATTAATTCACTGCCTGAAGAGAAAGTGTCACGGGAAAAAAATATTGCATTAAATTCATCCGCAAAAACGAATGGGAAAAATGGGAGAGAGAAAAGGTGCACTACCCATCACGGTAAGAGGCTAGGATGAACTGAGCACTTGTGGAAGGTCAGCTGTGTACCCTTCCTCATCACATGGTAATTACAGAAAAGATAAGACACTGGGGGAAATTTACCCTACGTTAGCATTCTAGGGTTAAGCCCCCAACCCCCTATTGACTTTATATTTTTCAGAAACTACTGATTTTAGTGTTTTCTGCAGGATTTTGATTGTCGATTTTACTGCTAGTTACCATACCCGTTTTCGAGTTTTGATCCCCCCTCTTCCCCACTTTAACCCCCCTCCCCAAAAAAATGGCATTTTGCTATATAATCGGCAGTAAAAATTGTAATCACTAAGATTGGTAAAAAAAAAAAAAAATATTTAACTTTTTTTTTTTATTAACCTAACCTACAGTAGGCGCGGAAAGTATTGACGCTAAAGGGCCGACTTCATTCTTTTTCACGTTAAGTGAAGTAGGGTCAATACTACCCTCCCCTGTGATGCGAAATGAGCTGACGCTTTTTCAACGGGAGCTGGCAACCCTGCTTGATAGGTTTGGCACCACAGGAGCAGGCTCAGTAATGTTTGGGCAGCCACAGGAGGAGGATTGTCTCTGTGTGTGATGCACCACGAGGGCATGTTTTGACTCAAATAACACAGTTATTTGGTTACCTACCACATTCTCATCATGCCTAAAGTAACCACAAGCAAGGACAAACGTGTGGAAGTGATTACTTTATACAAAGCTGGCCACAAACTCCCATTTATTGCAAATCAGATGGTGTTAGACTGAGGACAGTGCAGAGACTGGTGAAGCGGTTCAAGGACAGTGGGGAGGCCATTCCTCCCACTCCACTTCCCAAGCCTGGGAGACCTCGTAAGACAACCTTCAGGACCCGTCAGCTGATCTCAAGGCAAGTTAGCAAGGATCCAAGGCTAACAGCACGGGATTTAAAAGAAAAGAACCCACAGTTGCTGGCAGATGTGTCTGTCAGAAGTGTGCAGCAGCTGTTGCATGACGATCTGGGCTACAGGAGTTTTTGTGCTCGTAAAAAACCACTGCTAACTGCACTTCAGAAGAAAAAGAGAGTAAATTTTTGTAAGAAANCTGCCCCTGCACATGTTGCAAAGTCAGTGAAACAGTGGCTAACAGACTGTGAGGTTCCCTTTATTCGAGATTGGCCCGGAAACAGCCCAGATATCAATCCCATTGAGAATTTATGGGCGCGCATGAAGCGGCAGCTGCGTAGTATGGACACATCATCTTTGCCTAAACTTGAGGCTGCAGTCAAGCAGCTATGGAGCAGTTTTAGTCCATCTGTTGTGCAAAACTATGCCATCAGTCTCCCCAGACGCCCTAAGAAGATAATAAAGGTGAAAGGGAATGCCAGTAAATACTAAATTCAATGGTGAGTGTTAATTTATTTGTTTCTCCTTGCTAACCACAAGAATGTTTCCTTTTTTTTAAGATGGCGTCAACACCTTCCGCGCCTACTGTATATTAACCAGTCAAACCTAACCAATGTAAGGCTGTGCTGTGTTACTGAAGTAAATTTAAAGTTTTTTTTTTTCACTAACCTAACCAATCAAACCTAATCTTGTATAAGGCTGTGCTGTATTAACTGAACTGACCATAAGTCACTGGTTGTTGGCTTGCCCATGTGGCTAGTAGAGATGTGCTGCAGCGACAAAGAAGTGGAGGAGTGTAGCAGACGTTTCGTCAAGAAATTTAATAGAAGCATGGTCTTTTGCAAAAAAATTTACATTCAATTCACATAACCTTTAGTCACAACTCGGACAGCTGCAATGGATGGTCGCCATAGCTAGACTAAGTTCAGATTCATTTGAAGGTCCTTCCTTTCCTATCTAGGGAAATCAGGTTTGAAATGATTGACCCAAAACAAAGGAAATTGTAAGGAGGCTGCTCATTGGCCATAATCCATGATTCACTCAAAATGACAGCCTTCAACATCAGGTTGCTTATTGGCTGCTGCTCAGGGCCGGTAAAGCGCGGTGGAAACAAGTGTACACATGCATTCATAATTCACCAGGTCTGGCCGTGACAAGACCATCTTCCGACCAAAATTTCAGAATAAAAAATAAAAAAATCGGTATTGCCATTATTACTGAGTTGCAGTGGTAAGTGTTGGTACTCAAAGTTCTTGTCATTGAGAGAACTAGCCACTGGCAAACAGAAAAATAATGAATTTCACTAGGGGTTGGAATAATAATAGAACCGAAAAAAGTCCTGAAATTGTCTAAAATACTGTACTGTTACGTCCCCATCTCACACTGCCATGGGCTCCAACAGCAATAGCTTAGTATAGGAAGGATATTGCCCAGTTAGTTGTTCTTCCTTTGGTCAGCATTTCTGTGTGCAACAACAAGATCGGCTCAGGCATGGAAATAAACACTGGCTTCTCAAGTTCGCAGTCTTTATTCACCAAGTAATTACATTTAATGCTCGCCAACTACACTTCTCTATTTTCACAAGTACTGGAGCCATATAGTCTTCATTAGGCTGCCCTGAAACTAAAACTGAAATGAAACTGACTCCCCTTGGCTCTTCCACCTCCTTACATAGCCTTCCCTACTTCTCCAAAGTTCTAGTACATTCTCCAAGGAGCAACAGTTACCACTCAGAGACATTCAAAATACCCCAGAGTCTTCTTACATTATGTAACACTGTAAATTATTTAGAATGCAGGCTGAAATATAATTACCTAATTTAACAATCACATAAATAAAACATTATAGAGAAAAAGAGCATCAAATCTAATGCATAACTTTACAAAATACCTCCACTCACAAATAGCAGGCTAACTGGCAACTCTGACTCATAACTGAAAATTATGAGAAGTACTGAAAACCTTCCAGTACTTCCTATCTAGGAAGTCCTGCTTCTCAACACTACCCTCTCCCTAGTCCTTTTGTTGTCCCAACAAAACTACACAGTACTTACAAGGATAATCATCAATTCTAGTGAAACATGTAATTACTGTATACATAAAATAATCCTTTAACTTATCAGATCTTCTCCTATGCCGCTTCCGACGACGTCCCTGCTCCTCCTTATAGTCCACTTCTGGAATGACTTGGTCCTCTTCCAGATCCACTTCTTCCCTCGGGAAACTGTCACCATCCTCTTGTGCTTCAGCTCCTTGTTCATCCTCAACATCATCTGCTGTGGGTGAGCACGATTCCTTGGAGACATTCCAGCTGTATTGTCCTGGCCCGTGGTACTGCCACAGATGATTTACGTGCGCCACCTTTGGCCGAGACTTCCAGCCTTCCTGAATCCAGTATGTAACATCTGATAGGCAGTCCACCACAGTGTAGGGTTCATTCCACGGGCTTTGCAGCTTTGGTGACTGCCCCTACTTCTGCTGAGGTTTGTATAGCCAAACTTTGTCACCATTCTTGAAGCTCACCTCACTTGCCTTGGCATCATACATATGCTTCATCATTTCTCCTGAAAACTTAAGGGCTCCTTCACTTGATGATGTAACTCAGCCAGCCTTTCCTTAAGATGCTTTGCATAGCTGGAGGTGTCTGTAGGCAGCTCCTCACCAGGTGGTCTTCCCATTAACAGATCAACTGGTAAGCGTAAATCGTGGCCCAACATCAGTTTTGCAGGGATATGGCTGGTAGACTTGTGGGAGGCAATCCGATATGCCATTAGCAACACAGGTAGTTTCTGGTCCCATTCTGTCTGTTGCTCTACACAGTACTTGACCAGTTCTTATCCCAGTTGAATTTCTACACCATCCCATCCAATTGTGGCCTTAGTGGAGTCTCCTGGTCTTCTTTCTTAATCCCCAGGAACTTGCAGCACTCAATGAAACACAGCTACCCTGGTCTGAATGTAGTTCTTGTTGCAACCCAAAGCGTCAGAAAAACTGGTCAACCAACACCTGAACAACAGTCACAGCCTCTTGAATGGGGATGGCATAGGCTTCTGGCCACTTTGTGGAGTAATCCATGGCGACACATATATACCGGTTTCCTCTTTCAGTGAGTGGCCGAGGTCCAACAGCGTGACTCTTTCCATCATTGCACCCACTTAGTACAGCTGAAGAGGGGTGCAACCACATTTCTTGGGTCCCTTCTTGGCACAGCATATGTCACAGGCCCAACACTACTCTTCCACATCCTGCTGCATGCCAATGCAGTAGAACCTCTGTCGTAGGCAACATACAGTTCCCTTTACTCCCAGGTGCCCACCAGTGATCTGGTTATGGGACTTATCCAATATCTCAGACCTCACTTTCTTCAGAACTACCAGTTGCCATTACAGTACTTGCTGAGGCCATCAGGTGTCTCCCACTGATGTTTCAGTAGTCAGTGGGAGACACCTGATGGCCTCAATCAAGCCTCTTCATCACTGCCAAGAGTTCCTTATGGGTCACAGTTTGTGGTGGGCTGAGCTTCTTGCTGTAATATGCCACCACATGCTCTGTCATCGTTCTTCCGCGACAGGACTCCACCAGTACCTTGGTCACTAGTGACACAGTCCAGGATGAATGGCTGACTTTGATCTGGGTATAACAACATTGGAGAGCTTGCCAATGCATGCTCGAGTTCATTGAAGGCCTGAGTCACTGCAGTCCACGTAAACTTCTGCCTCCTCCCGAACAACTTGTGCAAAGGTGCAGCTATTGTTGCAAAGACCTTGACAAAATGCTGATAGCAGGTACACAAGCCCAGGAAACTCCATAGTTCCTTCACACAAGTTGGAACCATCCAGTTTTTCACAGCTGCCACCTTCTCTGAATCAGTATGGATGCTGCCCTTGCCTACAATGTGTCCCAGGTACTTCACTTCCTTCAGGAACAATTAGCACTTCTTGGAGTTCAGCTTGAGGTGTGCTGCTGAATTCAGCTTGAGTTGTGCTTCTCGGATCCTATTGAACACATCTGGCAGCCTCTCCAGCTCCTGGTCAGAAGTCCGTCCAAACACGATTACATCATCAATATAGATGAGAGCTGTCTGCCAGTGCGGGCCTTCCAGTACCCGATCCATGAGACACTCAAAAGCAGCCAGGGCGTTACATAAACCACATGACATCACTTTGAACTGCCATAAACCCCGTCTGTATGAAAAGGCTGTTTTCTCCTTGTCCTTTTCTACAGCCTTGACCTGGTGATATCCTGCTTTAATTTCTAAGGTGGAGAACCACTTGGCACCTGACAGAGCATCCAGCGTGTGGTCAGTTCTTGGCAAGGAGTACGCATCCTTCACTATCACTTCAGTCAGTGCCTGATAATCCACACAGCACGTTACAGACTCGTCCTTCTTCCTTACCAGAACAACTGCTGATGCCCAAGGACTGCTGGAATTTTCTATCACTCTCTGACTTTGAAGATTCTCCATCACCATATCCATTTCTTGCCATTGAGCTGGCACCATGTTCAGAGCTAGCTGTTTAATTGGGTAGTGATCCATGATCCATGGCGTTGATACAATGCTCTACGAGATCTGTGCATCCCAGGACTAGGTCTCCGGTGGAAAAGACATCAGCATACTTGCAGTTGCCTTAACTGCAACACTTGTGAGTCATCTAGGCACTGGCAACTGCTTGAAAACAAGTCTTGTAAGTGTCTGGCAGATTCCCATCGTCTTTGACTACATTCCTTTTTACAGGCCTTCCACTGATGCTACTCAGGGTCCACTGTTTGGCACGTCCCACAATTTCTCCCTTGTTGATCTTCTGTGGCTCACGGGAGAAATTGGCTACCACAACCAGCACATCACCGTCACCTGTTTCCACCAAAGTTCTTCCCACCATCACTCCAGCCTTCATCTTGCACCGTACATCAGGCTCCAATACCCCTAGACAGCTGTCAAAAGAGTCACTCACCTTGCACTGGAGCAATAGTTCTGATCCTGGGGGTATCACTGTGGTGCAGAGCACCCTCACCTCACCACCAGAACTGGTACATCTCACTGCTGTGATGGGAACTAACTTTCGTCGAACCTTGAGCTTCATGGAGCAGAAGTCCAGCTGACATCTCATGGACATCAGTTAGTCCAGACCAAAAGGATAAGGATCCTCCATCTCAGTTACATAGACTGGAAGCATCGCCTCTTGCCCTGCCACTTCAATCTGGACATCCAAGGGTCCCCTGAGTTCAGTGTGGTGCCCAGTTATGCCACACAGTTGTTCTGAGGACTCAATCAGATACAGATAATGTAACACACCAGGCCTCACAAAATCTGCTGTGAGGTTGAATCAATCACCAGGGAACACTTTATACTGTGTATTCTTCCATCTACCTGTACGCTATCAGTCGCAGCTCTCATGCATTGTGTCGGTGGTGGGGCTGCTTTGGAAAAGCCGGCTGGTGGTTGCCCCTTAACACCAGACTTCGCTAGTCTTCCTCTTTTTTCCGGTCTTCTGCAGCCTTCTTCTTATCCTCCATTTTCTTCTTTGGACACTAAGAACTGAAGTGTCCGACTTCACTGCATGCCCAACACCCTTTTGTTACAATTGTTAATTTCCATGCACTGCTCCCTTCTTGCTCCTTCTTCCATTTGTAACAATCCTTCTTCTTGTGTCCCAGCATCCCGCAGAACCAGCAACCATTTCCAGTCTTCTCCTGTTCCCTCTTCCACTTGTAGCAGTCCTCTTATGTCTTTGCTTTTCACAATACCAGCAACTTCATTCAAATTTTTCGGCTTCACGTACCTGCCCCTTTCTTGCCTTGTATCCTGCACTACGACCTGCTTGAAAAGTGGACGTACTAGACCTGACGTAGGACTCAAATTCCAGAGCCCTGGCTAGTGCTTCTGTCATGTTTCTGGGTTGTGCTAGCTTCACTTGCACTTTCAACTCTGCGCCGTCAAGAGCTTTGATGGACTGGTCCCTCAGAAGAATAGCGAACAGGTTAGGTGCTGCTCCGGGGTACACCTTTTGTGCCATACTCTCCAGGTCATGAGCAAGCTACCGGAGGGATTCACCTTGAGCTTGTACACGGGTCCAGAATCTCGCCCTGTAAACCTCAGTCTGGTACATGGTCCCATATCTGAACTCCATCACTTCTACTAGGGACTGATCGCTTCCTCTCGTCCACTAACATCTGTCCAAGAATCTCCATTGTTGCACCTTCAAAGCTAGTAGCAAGCTTCACTGCCCTCTGCCTATCATCCCAACCATTTTGAACAGCAAGTAACTCAAACTGCACATGGTAAGCTTCCCAGGATACTTTGCCATCAAATTCCTGAGGTTTCTTTTTAATTGGACCCCCATTATAGCCATGTACTTCACTGGTTTGGGGCGTACAAACTGGGGCATCATAATTTAGTCTAGGACTCAAAACCCTATCTATCTATCTATTGCCAGATGCCTCAGTCCTGCACGGGGTGGCCACTAACAAATCACCTCCATGTCGCTCTGTCCCCCGCCATTTCACTACCCCGCTTCCAACTCACACCCCCCTCTCTCATGTACCTCTCTACTCCATCCCTTCATCTCATCCTTGGCTGCCCCCTCCCTCTCACCCCCTCCACCTCACTCACATACACTCTTCTCGTCAGTCTTTCACTCTCCTTCCTCTCCACATGCCCAAACCACCTTAACGTGTTTCTCCTAATGCTTCCTATCACGTCCACAATCACACCACAATGCTCCTTCACTTCCTCATTTGTTAGTCTGTCTCTCCACGTGACTCCACATTCTCCTCTCAAATAACTCATTTCCACTGTTCTCACTCTTCACTTCTGTCCTTCCAACAGGGTCCAAGCTTCACTTCCATTTGTTAGAGTTGGTATCACAATACTGTCATGTAACAACTTTTCCACTTCGATGCTCACTTCCCTGTTTCTTATCACTGCTTTCAACGAACCAGCAACCTTCCTTCCTTGCTGCACCCTTTCAAGCACTTCACCCTCCAGACTTCCATCCTTGCTCATCACACTACCCAAGTATTTAAATGCACTCACATTCTCCATATCCTCCCTATCCAATCTCACTGTACATTCACTGGCTTCACTTCTCTCGAAGACCATCACTTTACTCTTCCCTACATTTATCTTTAGATTCCGTTTCTTACACACTCTCCCAGATTCATCTACCAAGCCTTGCAGCTCCCCTTTGTCTTTGCTTAACAACACAGTATCATCAGCAGACAACAGTACAGGGAGTTTCCAAACACTGCCCTCTCTCACTAGGGCTGCTCCAGCATCCACTGCCCGACCTTGTATCTCTTTTATAACCCCATCCATGTACAGATTGAACAGCCATGGAGACATGACACATCCTTGTTTCAATCCAACCTTCAAATGGAAATATTCACTCAGTTTGCCATCCACACGTACTGCAGCCTTAGCACCCTCATACATACTCTTCGCTGCCTTCAACAACTTCCCATCCACTCCATATATTCTTAATACTTTCCACAATCCTTGTCTATCCACCCTGTCATATGCTTTCCTCCAGATCCATGAAGGCTGCATACAACTTCTTTCCCTTCTCTAGAAACTTTTCCACTAAAGATCTGAGAACGAATATCTGGTCTACACAACCTCTTCCCTTCCTAAAACCTCCCTGTTCTTCTCCAACTAATTCCTCAGTAATTTCCCTAACTCTGTCAATAAGTATCGTACCATATACTTTTCCTATTACACTGAGAAGGCAAATGCCCCTATGATTACCACACACTGCTTTTTCCCCTTTTCTTTTGTACAGAGGAATAATTATACCCGACTTCCAATCCTCTGGGACTCTACCCTCCTCCCATGCCAGTCTGCACACCTTCCACATCCACTCTATTACCGTCTCTCCCCCATTCTCCTGCATTCTGATTACCATCCATCCATCCATCATCCAATCCTATGTTGTCCCATGAGGAGTTGGTCCTGACATTTAAGATGAGAGTGACCAGCCTCACTCATCCCTGAGTGGCATTACGTTAGCAATAAACCCCAACCACCCATTGGATATAAACCTACACAGGCTCAATCCGATTGGAGCACCTTAATTACCCACTAAATTGCCAGACGCCATAATTTGGTTATGTGGTTACCACCCAGCGTAGTAAATGGCTTCCTGGTGTACAGGAAGCCACTTGGCTTCTCACTCAGTGTAGAGTCACCCTTAGGCAGAAGAAAGAATGAAGGAAAGAATGACAGAAGAGGAAGAGAGGAAAGGGCAGAGGGCTGACTCCCAAAGCAGTACTACATTGAGTGAGTGGATGGTGAGTGCCCCCACCGACCACCATTCTAATTACTCAACCCTTTAATGCAATCTTTAGATGCTTGGGATTTGTCAAGGTTCGACATAAACTGTCCATTTTTTAATATGCTCCTTGTTCACTAACCTGAGGCTCTGCAGTGCAAAACCAGTATTTCTCTACAATCTCAATTGTCTCACTATTTATCTTCACATGGTCGACTACATGCTTCAACTGGTCATCTGCATGCTGTCTGCACTCCATCACCATTCCCTCAATAATCTTCAACTGGTCGTCTACACACTGTTTTCACTCCATCACATTATTGCTTACCTCGCATTTCTGCTGGTGTAGCTCAGTGTATACTTTGTTCTTCAACTGTTACTGTTCTTTCATTTCCCTCATGAATGCATCAAACTGTCCCTGCAACCTTAGTTGCAACTCTGTCTGTTGTTCCTATAATGCCTCTTGAAGTCATTCATATTGTTCTTTCTGTTCATCATTATGTGCCTGTAGCTGTTCACTTTGTGCCTCTAGCTGTTCTTTGATTTTGTTCTTGAGGTCTTTCTGTTCTTCATCTTTTGCTTGTAATAGCTTCTTGATTGAGCCAGGAACGCCTCCTCCTCCTGCGCAGTTCGACTCCTTGTCTGCGAACCCCCTTGCTCCATGTTGAAGATTAGACTCACTGCAGCATTTTTCTAATGATCCACACTCCTGACACATCTGTTACATCCCCGTCCCACACTGCCAAAGGACCAACGGCAGTAGGTCAGCATAGGAAGGACATTACCGAGTGAGTTGTTCTTTCTATGATCAGCCTTTCGGTGTGCAACAAGATTGGCACAGATATGGTAAATAAACACTGGCTTCTCAAGTTAGTTGTCTCTATTCACCAAATCTATCTATCTGTCTATTG
>JAGKTI010020149.1:0-16530 GCA_018397915.1 Birgus latro | reverse complement strand
ATATATATATATATATATATATATATATATTATTTTGTATAAGAATAGGGCATAGGGCTCATTTCAATGGATGAAAACAGTGGAAAAATCCAGGGAAGATTTACGTAGCGAAGAGCGGCCGAGCAGACGACACAAGAGGGTAATGGAGGGGAGGTAGGGAGGGGAGTCTAGCATGGGGGAAAATGGCTAAATTGTCAACAATGGATGGGAGTACTGATGACATTAGCAGCTCTGACTATTGTTGGACATTGGCAGTGCTGATAGATGATACAAGTCACCACCTGAAAGCCCGGGGGAATTAAAAATAACACAGTCACTCAAGTGATGCCCCGCGGTATGATCCATTGCACCCGACCGTCACGAAAGTGACGACCCGCGGTTAAGGGGTTAATGACACGGTCACAACAAAAATTTGCACAGAGGATAGGATGTTGCACAGGGGAGGCTTACTGGTGGGGTTCTGTATTAGGGTAAGTCACTCACCGTTCAGGGGGTTTCCCTGGAAGGTTCAGGTGTTAGCCCAGTGTAGGAGGGAGGCCGTCTGGGTTGTGTGTGCGGGCCTTGTGACATGGGCAGCTGGGTGGTGTAGTGAGAGGCCTTCTCTGGTCCCTCCTGGAGGAGGCCTCGGGAGTAGTCTGGCCCTCGGGGCTGGGGCTAAATAGAGCCAGGAGGCTGGCAGCTCTACGCCAGCCTCTGGAGGTGGTGGGCGTACAGTGGGTGGCCTCAGGTTGAGTGGACCCCGTGGTTGGTGGCGTGCCCCTCGGTGGCTGGGGGCTGTAGTCTCGCTGGGGAGGGGAGGTCGTCAGGGGTTGCCTGCGGCTGCTGAGTCACAAGGAGTCCATCAGCATCCGGGGGGGGGCTGGACCGACAAGATGCCCACGACTGGTCCGCCCAGACGTCCTGCCACGACGTACCTGTAGGGGAGCAGTCTCTGCCACAGGTGGTATGGGGGGAGGAAGAGGGACATCTCAGACACACAAAGGAGGGGCGGACCGAGCTAGAGAAGTGTCCCTCTGTGGGAGCCTCTGGACTGGTGGAGGGATAACCAGCAGCTGCTCCCTGTGCATGGAGGGCCCAATGGACGCTACCGGAACTCCACACCGGATTCGAGGGAGGAGATTCCTGAGAAGCTCCTCCAGCCTGGCAAGTCCGGCAGACGTTGCCCAGGCTCCCGGCCTGGGGAATGGGGCAGGAGATCCGGCAGACACTCTTCCCACCCGGTAAGTCCAGCGGACATTACCAGGACACCAATCGTCCTGGAGGCAGCAGGAGGGAGGGGTCCAGTGGATGCTCTTGCTCGGGCAGATGTTACAACGCTCCTGCTGCCGGGGGAAAGTTGCAGCTGCGGAGTACCCGGCGGGTGCCTCCTCTATGGCAGGCCCTGCGGACACTGCCAAGGCTCTGCTCCCTTCCCTGAGACGAACAGCAGGGGAGATCCGGCGGACACTCCCACAGCGGCTAGTCCGGTGGACGTAACCGTGCTCCCGCTCCCGAAGGTGGGTGGCAGAAGAGGGAGAACCGGTGGTCGCTCCCTTTGTAGCAAATCCAGTGGATGTTGCGGCGCTGCTGCTTCCCTGGGGTAATGTAGGTCTGGGAAGACCAGCGGTTGTTCCTCCTATTTTTGCAGGTCCAGTAGGAACACTTGAGGGCCTATGTGGGACTACTTCTTGGCAAGTCCCACCCCAAGTCTGGTGATGGCTGCTGCAGCAGGAAAGTAATTTTCCAGACTGCTACCTTGCCGCTGGTCCGGTTGAGGGGAGAAGGGGTGTATGGAAGAAGCTGACATGGGCCGGTGTGGCACGGAAGGTTATGTCACCTGTCCGGTGTCCCCTTGTAGGGTGGTGATAACCTCCCCAGTGTCTCCTCATTGGTTGGGGGTGTCGGTGTCAGTGCGCATTTTAATATCAGTGGCTTAATGCGGCATCCCATGTTTTATATTGACCTCTCCAACGAAGTTGAAGGTTATATATTCACCCGTGTCTGTCTGTTTCTTTACAAGATATTTCAAAAACATTTTATCGAATTCAGAATTTAAAAATGGATGCGTGAGCAATAGGCCATGGAAGAGTTTATTAGAATTTGAGGTGGATTCAGATCATGATACAGATCATTAGTCTTATTGGCGTTGCCAGAGGTATGCGCTCTGTGAACTGTGTAACAGGACAGAGTGAGGCCAAAGAATTAACAGGTTTTGTGATGCCATAAAAGTATTCGTCTGGTTAAGAGGAGGATTTACAAGAATATATCATAAATTTTGCTGATGTTGCGGGGGTATGCGCTCACTGAGTGCTTACAAGTTTATCATTGCTAGCATCATATGATTTCAAGCTTTGGGCAGACTTTTCAGACTGGAGGAGTTAGATATAACCTTCATTAACACCACTGCCAGTAGAAGTCCATTAGAAATATATTGGTATCGTCTGGTGAATGCAAGAGTAAACAGAACTAGAACACCATAAAATTATCCAAGGACACTTTTGATAAAAACTTCCCACAGCCATTGCCATACTACAAGCCGAGCTATAAGGGAACCTTGAGGTCAAAGTCACTGATCTTATGGGTGTCACCTTAGGTCACAGTCTATATGACCACCAAGTATGGTGCCTCTAGCTCTGACCTTTCATAGAAAATCATGTGATATCCAGAATATTTGGAAAACTCCCAATTTTTTTACTCCAGGCAAACTCAGAGAATAATCAACCTACTGGAACCATACTACTTTTCATGCTGCGTCCATCTTAACCCATCACGTCCAGACCGATTTCCAACCTACGATATTCCAAAATCCCGAGCATTTTTGGGGAAAAAAATTATTGGCTCAAACCTTCACTTTTGGTGAGAAACATCGAAAATTCATAGAGAAATCGCGATCCTGTGCTTAAAAATGTTGATACAGGTGTCATGCAACCTTACGTTTTCCTTCTTCTTTAAGGTACCTGGCTAAAGAAAACGAACTATGAAAGGGTTAACTAATACAAGCCACTTTCAATTACGTATTTATTTATGTATTTGGTATTAATTTATGTGTAGTAACAGACTATATTGGTTTTCACACATTTATATAGGCAATATAAGCATTGTTCAACACATCCACATATGGCACCTTCCTTTGTGACATTACCACCTCATCACTTGTGTTTGTTTCTTGCTCTAGCTTCTTTATTTCTTTGTCCTCCACCTCAGGAATCACTTTCACTGTGAATACCATCATTGGAGAGACCGTGGGGCAACATACCTTTACTGGCCAGCTTACTGCTAACAGGTGAATTGCCCAGTGTGGGGTGGAGGGGAGGAGGGGAGGTTAGGTGGGGATAGGCAGTATCCCCGCTTGACAGCAGGTAGAGGAAGGTCTCCCACATATGCCTACCAAAAATCACACATGAAACTTGAAAATTGTGCACATTATGACCCTTGCACTTGCGTGACGTACCCATACGTCGATGGGTGTAGCTGTGACAAAACATTGCGACGTACCCATACGTCGATGGGATTCTCCAGGTTAATGCTATATTATAGTAAAATTTCAGCTTCCTAGATTAAGCAGTTCTTGAGATAGCATGACTCACTTTTTTGTGTTTTAGATAAAATCCAGAGATCCGGTTGACGAATTACCACCATTTTTGGCCAAAAGATGCGGACTGCTGTTGGACTAAGTTGACCAAGTTTGATGGCTGACAGCCAAATAGCCTTTGAAATATCGCAATTTTTAAATAGACATAATAATAATAATAATAATAATAATAATAATAATAATGATAATGATGATGATGATGATGATGATGATGATGATCATGCTGAGAATGACAAGAACAAGAACTTTTCCTACACGGATGTGGGAAGTTAAAAAAATAAATAAATAAGTCGCCAGATGGAAGGGTTTAGGATTAGGCACAAGAGTCTCTGTATCACCTGTTCCCTGGTCAGTGGCTTACTTGGTATATTAAGCCTGGTGTCTTGTGGTTAGAACGCCACAGTCCGAGTGATGGCCAACGTTGATTCAATCCTCTAGAGGTGACTGAAGCTTTTCTATCATACTGATCATCTTCCATTCAGTATACTGGACTGTAACAGCCTAACCTCGGGCCCCTACAACTGACATTCTATTACCGCCGCTCATAAAGTAAGCTGCTAAAGGACAATAACTCTCATGTAACTTTGAGAACCAGGCATGTGGAGATCATGTGGAGATGCCTTGTTTCAATTTATTCTTGGTACTTCTAGGCTAGTTGTGTTAACCTCAGGGAGAGACTGGTCTAACTTGAGGGCGCAGAGATAGCCTTCATAAGACCCTCCACCAAGATAGGCATTTTGTTAGTTGAATAAAATCATGTGGCAGCGGTGGGACTAAAATAAATAGGGCATCACTCGGAATCTATCTCTCTGTCTGTCAGTCTCTCTGTCTGTCTGTCTATCTGTCTGGCTCTGTCTGTGTCTTTTTCAAACTGTTCCAGATCAAAGTCTCTCTTACGTTATATAAAAGTGTCTTTTGTCTTTAGGAAGCAAAAAATAAATAATTAATTTACTAAATAAACACGTTAGGGTAGTGATAGGGTGTTACACAATATCTGTACGTTAGTGAACCACAACATTAACAGACAAGAGGCTGTTCTTAAGTAAAATCTTGTGGTAATAGCAAGGATAAGCAAAAATCTACCTGCCACATATGTTGAGGGAGTTACACAAAATCCGTAGAGAAAACAACAAAGAGAATAATAACAACCACGAATGCAATCAACAGCACAATCTTGCACAGAAGGTTGCACAAGACGGCATGGCGTTTGGAATGCTTGCAGTTCTGACGGCCACAGCCACTACTATCATCATCATCATCATCATCATCATCACCTGAAGCCTGTTTCCTGCCCATGTTGAGCAGCGTGTTGACAATGATATTGCTCATGACGGCGGTAAAACAGAGTAAAAGCATGACGGCAAACCACAAGTCAATAAGCTTGAAGTAGGGTGTTTTAACAAAGGTCTGAGAGGCCTGGGTGAAGAGGGCAGCCAGGACGAGCAGCGAGGTGAGGGAGGCCATAATTCGGTTGCTGAAATCCGACAGAGGGAAGAACAGTGTCGCGTAGGAGATGATGACCATGAGCAGACTTGGTGCGAAGCTGTATGGGAAGAGTAGGAAAACTGCTATTTATAAAGTGTTAACTATACAATGCTAACTATACAATGCAATATTAACTATAAAATGCTAAATATACAATGCTAACTATACAACGCTAACTATGCATTGTTAGTTATACAATAATTGAGAAGAGAGGTGATGGATGACAATTCTGTTTCTAAAATCTAACAGTGGAGAAAATATTCAGTGAGAAACTCTAAGGAAAAACTATTATTATTATTTTTTTAAACTCTAACTTGGCCTCAAATTTCCCTATCTCCATCCTAAATGCACAGTTGTAATAGATTAGGGCCAAAACATGGTGCTACACCCTTTTCACACTAGCTTGGCTCGGATTTTTATCTTTTCGCAGCATAGTTCACATTGCTCAGTTACAGAAAAAAAGAATACAACGATTCAGCTTCCTTTTTTATGACCTACATGAGCAGCACCATATTTTATGTTAACCCTTTCATGCACGATTGCGCCTTAGGTGTCATTTGGATCTGTCCATGAAAATGCACTTTGACAACTAAAGCGTCATAAAGGGGGAAAAAATACCCCCAAAAAATGTTTTGGGTCAATTTGCGTCATTTTTGGAGGCATCATAGCTTGCCTGACTCTCGTCAAAAGTAATGAATTGGCAACTGTGGGTCCCGATACCAGTGTCAGTGCATACAGGTTGTTTAGTACCAAGCTAGCTGGCAGTGGGGGAGGAGTGCGTGGTCCCTTGTCCCTTTAAATCCACTCTATTACCCACATCATGGCAGCACAACGTATTTTACTATACCAATAGTGCTTATGTAGAGTTTTTGGGCACTATTATGATTAGATTTGGTGTTTGCATTAGGAAATTTAGGTGTTTGTGAAGCATTTGTGGCAGTTATCAGCCATTGAGCCAACAAAGATTTTGCTACTGTTTCTAACCCTGGTCCCAGAAGTACACTGCCTAATGTGAGTATTCATTTATAAAAAGTGTCGATGTATCATGTCAATATAGTTTGCAATACCTAGTGTGCAAGGAAACGGTGAAACAGTGCAGTAGGTTAGAGAGAGGCAGGAAACAGCCCTATAGACACGAAACTGCGTAAGTACACTGTAGTTTTTTGCATTTTTCTCGGAAACTATTAGGTGTAGGAGAACCGTTTCGGGCTTAAATGAAAGCCTATTAAATTCTGCATAAGACGCCAGAAACTGATGTTATTTTTTCGCTTATTACTCGACAACCATACCTCGTATCAAACTTGGAACTATTCCATTCGGAAGCTAATAAAATTATCTTTCTATTGATGGTATAACATGTAGATATAGGTTAGTAAACTTTGGAGTTATGATGTTGGGAAGTGAGATGAATGTTCCTGAATGTTTATTCACAACGCCCTAACGTATGTATAGTGTGTTTTTCAGTGTTTTTTTCTTGCTTATTGTGTAGAACAAACATCGACGAATAGGAAAATATAGGTTTTGTGGCAAAATAAATAAGTTTGGTTGGTGAAATTAAGCCGAGAATACACGATTTTGGTGCGTGCGGAGGGCGGCTGGGGAGTGGGGAGAGAGTGATGTGTCGTAGAACACAAAACTTACCGAACTTACCCGCGCACGAAAGGGTTAATTTGTACTATAACTCGACTATCAAGATGGAGAGATGGAAAATTCACGTCAAGTTAGAGTAAAAACAGTATAGTCATGAAGAAGAGCTGTGGAAAGCATGCAGAGACGAACCATTGTCTTATGCTACCACTGAGTTACAAGAAAGAAGCTGCAAAAGGACGAAAAGGCCAGGTTAAGGTGACAAGGGTATAATAATCAACAATTTTAATAAAAATAAATAACCTCCTAAAATAAACAATGAAATAATAGTCAGACAGCGAAGAAAAAAAAAGTGACAAAAGATACGGTGAATTCAGAGCAGACTCAGAGCAAAATTGTCAAGGAAAAGTATGAAATAGTGTGAAAAAATATGAAAAAAGTGGTACAAAAATGTGAAAAATATGACAAATGAAAATAATTTTAACTGAAAAATACTTGAAAACAAAAAAAAAACTCCCCAAAATTTGAAAAAGTATGGAGACTGAAACAATGTATGAAATTATGAAAATGTATGAAAGCTGAACATTTTATGAAATTATAAAAAGATTAAGCCTGGATATGCAACAAAAAAAAAATGTAAAAATATATGAAAATATGAATGATATGAGAATTTATGAGAAAAATATTAAAATCTAAAAAAAAAAAAAAAATGAAAATCTTAAGATGTGACACTATGAAAAGTATGAAAACTGAAAAGTATGAAAATATATGGAAACTCTAAAATTTATGAAAGTATGAGAAAGTTTGAAAAAGTATGAAAACTGACAAAATGTATAAAAATATGAAAAATATGAGAAGATATGAAAAAGTACAAAAATTGAAAAATGATGAAAATATGAAAAATATGAGAAAGTATGAAAAATCTTTAAAAGTATAAAAGTCTACAGTATGAAAAGATGACAAAGTACAAAAATATGAAAGTATGGAAACGTAGGAAAAATAATGTTGTCCTTGCCGTCTTTACAGGCATACAATGACTCTTCTTCTTTCACCTTAACGTGGCCCAGAATTTCGTCCTTTTGCAGCTTTTATCACGTTGCTCAGTAGCAGAATAAGACGCTACTATGGCTCTGCATCCTTTCCATGACACTGCTTCGTGATAAGACACTACTGTGGCTGTGCATCCTTTCCATGGCACTGCTTCGTGATTAGCATCGTATTCTAGTGTTAATCTATTGCTACAACTCAGCAAGCAGTAACTTAGTGAGATGGCAGTTCTAGGCCAGCTTCAAAAGTGTATTACAATGAAAAGGTCAGCGTGGAACAGACGATGAACATGACCAAACGCGGTGCGAAACTGTAAATGAAATGTATAAAAATGTATGAAAAGTAAAGAAAAAGTGTATGAATAATGATAAAGTATGAAAATGTATGAAAATTATGAGAAAGTGTGTGAAAAATAACAAATAATGAGAAATGAGAAAGTATGGAAAATGTATGAAAATGAGAAAGCATGAAAAATGCATGAAAGCATATGAAGAATGAGTATGTATGAAAGTATAAAAAATGTTTGAAAGCATGAAAAGTATGAAAATATTACAAAAAAATGTATGAAATGTATGAAAATAAGAAAGTATGAAAAGTATGAAAAATGCATAGAGAAATTAGTGTATGAAAAGTATCAAAATAAGAAAGTATGAAGCGTATGAAAATCGAATAGAGAAATGAGTAGTAGCCTATATGAAAAGTAACAAAATAACAAAGTATCAAAAATGTGTGAAAATAAGAGCGTATAAAAAGAATGAAACATGTATGGAAAATGACAGTGTAAATGTATGAAAATATGAAAAATGTATGAGATCTGAGAAAGTATGAAAAAAAAGAAATTTATGAAATAAGAGTATGGGAAGTTTTATGCTGCGTATTCTGGGTCCAACTCCTTGAACTCAGATACGGGTACGGGCTTGGGTTCTTTTATTCAGGACTGGGCTAGAGCATGCAAATAAAGGATAGGGCTCAGACACAGGCTAACCAGTCTTACACGTATGTTACCTTACAAACAAATACAGTGGACTTTACACAATTAGTAAATGAGGCAACACTATATATGAGGCATAAGTATGGTGTATCTCACAACAAAATGTATCAAAGGGGACAGGTATTTCATAGAGTTATGACACTATAGATGATAATTACGTCATCTAAGGAAGTGAGACATACTTCCCAGGTGGGGCCACTGAGTACTGATTTCATCAGTCTGGAGAATATTGTGGGGGCGTTGCAGAGGCCAAAAGGGAGCACGTTGAATTCATAATGCTTTCCGAGGCACATGTAGAAAATGCAGTCTTGCCTCTGTCGTCGGGGTGCACTGGGACCTGCCAGTACACTGACTGCAGGTTGAGGGTGGAGAACCAGGATGCCCCATACAGGGAGTCAAGGGAATCGTCGATTCTGGGCAAAGGTGTGGCGTCCTTGGTGGTTATGTCACTGAGTTGTCGGTCGTCCACGCAGAAGCGTAGAGTGCTGTCTTCTTCACAAGGACGATGGGGGAGGACCAAGTGCTGGTGGAAGGTGATATAACGACGGCATTTAGCATGTCCTGGACCTGCCGGTCTTCCTCAGCCAGTTGATTCGGGTTCTTCCTCTGTGAGGGTTGGCGTATTGGTGGTCCCATCATGTGTATCTCATGGGACAGTTATGTGGTGTGGCCAATGTCTGTTGGCCCCAACAAGAAGATGTCTTGGAAGTCCAAGAGGAGGCGTCGAAGGCTGTCGGTTTGGTGTGATGAGAGGTGGTCATTACGGGGGAGAGGGCATGGGAGGGAAGGGAAGGGGTAGAGGTGTAGGGCTCAGCTTCCTCCATCTCGCCGACCACTAGTCTCTTGGGGAGGGTGAAGGGAGTGATGGAAATGTTGGCAATGCACACTGCTCTGATGTGGAGGAGGGAGGTGGGTGACAACAGGCAGGAGGCGGTGGCGCCTCTTGGTAGATTTGGAGAGAGCAAGATGGAGTTTCCGGTAGGTCGATGTAGGTGAAGCCAGGCCTCATGGTGGGGGGGGATGATGATAGTGGAGGCGATGGTAGCGGGAAAGGTGAGGGTTTGAGGGGAGGTTGGGAGGCACTAGGGGTTATGGGGGTGTAGAGTGCATGAAATGGTGGGATGGGTAAGGGGGCAGGGGGGGTATGTGGTGGTGTACGTGCAGAGTGGCTGAAGGGAGGAATCTGGTGGTTTGTTGAAATTGTGGCAGTCGATGCTGGTGTAGAGTTTTTGTAGGAGATCTAGCTCCAGGTAGCCATCGTATGCATGGCAGGTTGAATCAAAGACAATAAATCTGTGTTAAGTTTACACATTCTGGTGGGTTTCAGCATGTAGGGCCCGTATCTCCCCATGGATGGGCAGGGGGCTATCCCCCACGTCTACGAGATGGGCAGAGGTGGAGAGAAGAAGGCCAAAGGCTGTGGAATGGCTGGAGTAGTAGTGGTGGTAGAGGCACGGTCTGGCTGCTCCCATATCACCCAGAAGCCTCGCCTTCCCCTCGTTCAGCCTCATCTTATCGTAGGCTGGGGGTCAGTATTTGTGTGAGGTGGCCCCAACCACCATGGGGAGGGGGAGGTGTGGGGGCGGTTCTAAAAATCCAGCTGCTGTGGGGCATCCTTCCTCTCCGAGCTCTGTTTCCTCAGGCTCGGGATAGTCGGTTGTGGCAGCCTCGTCCTCGAAGTTCTCGTCCTTGATAATGGAGACCTTGCGGTGCCCCTGGTTGGCTGCTTCGTGTCGGATGGCCTTAAGTTGCTCTCTAATGTCGTGTATGGGGCAGCGGCTGCTACACGCAGAGAAGTCCCACGGGTTGATGGAGATCAAGTTAGTGGTTTCTCTGGGGTTGGGGCATCTCTTGGTGGAGAGTGCCCTTGGCATGGTGGGGGGGGGGGTGTGGAGGAGCAGCATCCCTGGGGGGCGTCCGGAGTTTGGTGGGGGGCGGTTTCCATGTGGGGACTCGCCTAACTGCCTCGATCTGCTGGAGAATGGTGTAGGGGGCGAGGAGGCGCCTTACCAGCTGAATGTCTCTGTCGAGGTCCCCTGTCGGATTGTAGATCGTAAAGTGTTCTCTGATGACACTGGGGAGTATCCTCAGTAGAGTGTTGAAGATGTGTTGGTCCCAGGTTGTGGCATCGGCCTTTTGTGTAGGTGGCGGTGACGAGTCGCCTGGCCTGGATTAAGGTGTCATTTAGGTTACTGACGTAGGTGAGGGCGTCTAGCTGGGAGAAGGTGACAACCTTCTCCAGTGAGGGTGTGACTGCTTGTGTCATTATTTGTTTGAATTGTGCCCATGTTAGCTCCCGAACAATTTTTGTTACAATACTGGACACCACTTTTCCCAGGTGTCAGGGCATTACTGCAATCTTTTCTCTGTCATGTTCAATTCTTATGTCCAATATAGGTTTGACCATGTACTGTACATATATGCTTTTATGTTGCACTGATTTGGGTCAAACTTACGTAATTGGAGGTGAGGTTTGGCAGCCATTTTTGTAAGTTTCCCTTCGTCCCTTGTTGCTCTCTGCCGGATCTAAAACCACCGCTAGCTACCTGTGTTATGCTGCGAATTCTGGGTGCAACTCCTTGAACTCAGATACGGGCACAGACTTGGGTTCTTTTATTCAGGACCGGGCTGGAGCATGCACACAAAGGATAGGGCTCAAATACAGGCTAACCAGTCTTACACGTTTTTACCTTACAAACAAAGGCAGTGGACTTTACACAATTAGTACATGAGGCAACACTATATAGGGGGCATAAGTATGGTGTATCTCGCAACACTACTTATCAAAAGGGACAGGTATTGCACAGAGTTATGGCGCTATAGATGATCTCAAGTATTACAAGAGGGTCGCAACATTACAGCTGGAACACAAGTATTACACAGGGGTCGTGGGGCACAACATTACACATTGTATATAACACACAGGGACCATGATACTATATGGGGGTCCCAAGTGTTACACAGGGGTCACGATATTATGGACGGGCACAAATATTACACAAAGTCTGAAACACACAGAGTCCGTAATACAATAAGTGGGTCACATAAATATCACTCAGGGCCTATAACTCTATGGACGGAGCAGAAACGTTGCACAGAGTCTATGACACCACTGGTGGGGCACTGAGGTGCACAGAGGCTAAGTTGCAGGTAGGTACAAGTGACGGCCCGGTGTGGGAGGAGGGCCTTCAGGGATGCGCTCAGAATAGGGACGCCAGTCTTGGGCGACACACTCTGGAGTCTCGCGTAAGCTAGAGGGTGGTGCAGTGGGCGAAACCCTTCCTGATGGGTGCCTTAAGGGTGTGGTGGCCCTTGGGACTTGGACCAAACAGGGCTAAGAGGCCACTGCACGGCGCCTCCCCTTGGCTGTGGTGGGAGTCCTGGAGGAGTGTCTGGGCTGGTCCGGGACTGGGGTTGGTTGCGGGGCGCCCCTTGAGGTTCGAGGGCTGCAGTCTCCCCAGGAAGGGAAGGCCGTCAGGGGTCATCTGCAGCCGCTCGCCCTTGGAGAGTCCGTCAGCTGCTGTGGGCGTCGGGGACTGGGCTTCAGGGACAGGACACACAGGCTCACAGCAGGTCTGCTCCAGACACTCTTCATCAGGAGTTTGGCTGGGAAGCAGTCTCCACCCTTTGTAGAGGAGGGAGAGCAGGAGGAGCGTCTCACTCGGCCTCTGGAGGGTCGGGCTGAGCCAGAGACGGTGCCCTTGTAGGGAGCCTACGGGGTAGTGAAGGAGGGACGACCGATGGTCTCTCCCTCAGCCTGGTAGGTCTGATGAACTCCACCAGAACTCCACTTCGGGGCAGAGGAAGGAGGTCCGGTGGACTCTCCTTCCACCTGGTAGGTCCGGTGGACTCTATCAGTCTCTCTCCCGGGATAGTGGACGAAGGAGATCTGGTGGACTCTCCCTTGGTCCAACAGGTCTGATGGACTTTGTTGGTGGGCCACTCGTCTCGGGGACAACAGGAGGAGGAAGTCCGGCAGACTTTCTGGCTCAAGCAGCAGGTCCGAAGGACCCTACCTCTCTCCTGCTGCCGAGAGAAAGTTGCAGCTGGGGGACGACCGGTGGTCTCTCCTCCTGTGGCAGGTTCGATGGACTCTACCACGGCTCTGCTCCCTTCCCTGGGACTGCAGGTGAGGATCGTCTGGATGACTGACTGAGACGCCTGCTCCTGATGGTGGGTGGCAGAAAAAGGAGGTCTGGTGGATTCCCCTTCTACAGGAGGTCCAATGGACTCTGCTGCACCACTGCTTCCCTGGGGATAAGTAGGACTTTGAGGACCAGTGGTCTCTCTACCTCTTTTAGTGGCAGGTCCGGTGGACTCTGCTACCGAGGGCCTACTGGGGACTGTATGGAAACAAGTCCCACCCCATGTCTGGTGAGCACTGTTCTCGTCAGAGGGTAATGTACCTGGCCGATGCACTTCCTGTGCGTATGGCTGGGTGGAAGAGGGGCATAAGGTAGCTGAGGACATGGGCCGTGTGGCGCGGGACACCTGTAAGCCTCCCCGTGGCCTCCTCTCGAAGTGGTGGTGTCGGGGTCGCTCCTTCGTGTGGGTATTTCACGAAGTATGAAAATGTATGAAAAATAAGAAAGCATAAAACGTATGAAAAAATGTAGGAACAGTCCGAATAAATGCAAAATATGGAAAATATATGAAATGAGAAAGCATAAAAAGTATGAAAAATTAGAATATATGAAGAGTATGAAAAATGTTCGAACATTTTTGAAAATGTGAAAAGTATGAGATACCGAAAAATATGAAACACGAAAATATAAGAATGCATGAGAAATATGAAAGAAAAATACGAAAAGGCATGAAAGTATGTACAAGTATCAAAAGCATGAAAGTACGAAAACACGATAAAGCATGAAAGTGTAAAGAAGTATGAAAAACATGAACACAAAATATTAAGACAAAATTATTTTGAAGTACGAAAACGTATGAAGTAGGAAAAGTGTGAAAATTTAAAAATATGAAAAGCATGATAGTAAGGAAAATTGTAAATATGAAAAAGTATGAATATGAAGCACGATAAAATGACCTATGGAAAGTATGAAAATCTGCAAATATAAGAAGGTCTGAAAATATGAAAACGTATGGAAGTACGAAGAATATAGATAACTGAAAATATGAGAAAGTCTGAAAGCAAAGCATGAAAAGTATGAAAAAGAATGGTAACTATACAATGACCAGAAGTGGAGGGAGTGAGGCAGAGGGGTGAGAGAGCAGAATAAAATAGATATAGTATGAAACTGTATGGGAAAGTAAGATAAAGTATGACAAATTGTGAAATGCATCAATAAATATGATACGCATAAGAAAGCATGAAAGTATGACGTAACATGGAAAATATAAGGAGATACGAGATACAAAAGGCATGCAAAGTTATGGAAATTATAAGAACTATGGAAAGCATTAAAAAGTATGGAAATTAAGGAACAATATGAAAAATGATCAAAGGCATGAAAAAGTATGAAGAGTTTAAGAGAGTATGAAAAATAAAAACATGGAAAGTATGAAAAGAATGTTAAGTATTCATTTTCCCACATACTAGGTACATTTTTGCTCCCTAACATCTCTTTCTAACCTATTTAGTTTTGGATACGGCCAGCCAATATCGTTATGCACGTTATTTATGCAGAATATGGTGGTATTAAAATGATTTAAGTAACACAGAAGAGGATGGCAAGGTGTAATTAGCAAAATAAGTTGCTTAGCGTGAGGTGTTAGGGAGCTTTCTTTACCGACGAGAATACGGGTCTGGATGAAAAACAGCAAGAGAACAAGTGTAAATACCATGCCCTTTTTACTCTAACTAGGCCCAGATTTTCATCCTTTTACAGCTTATTTCACATAGCTCAGTGGCGGAAAAAGACAGTGCCACAGCCCTACCTTTCCACAGCACTTATTCGTGACTATCATCATATTTTAGTGTTACTCTAGCGTTGGATGTCAGCACTGAAGATGGAGGGATGATAACAGTAGGCCAAGTTAATGTAAAAATAGACCAGTTTTATTCTAACTTCGCCTAAAATTGCCATCTCTCAATCTTCAGCCCTCACATGTAACAATAATTTATCACTACCACAGGGAAACGTTGGCAGAAGTGTTGATGAACAGTACAAAGCCCTCAAGAACAACCTCTTGAGAGTTACTGATTCAATGTGTGGATGGACCAGGGGTCCCCCCCCCCAAGACAAAGTAACTTGGTAGTTGGATGAGGGTGTAGAGGCTGCAATTAAGGAGAAAAAAAGGCTTTTCCGAGAATGGGAAAAGGATGGTAACAAAGAGGAATACTCTGATGCCAAACATAGTGTGAAAGGGTACGACTTCTCGTTCCTTAGACACGGAGCCTAGAGCGAGGTCCTCTTTCTAGACCGGGTTGGGTTTCTTAAGGCAACTAAAGGGAACAGGGCATAAAAACTCAGGGCAACAAACCTTACACGTATATTACCTTAAATTACAATCTGAGTCAAGTACAATAGTGGCACACTAGACAAGAAAATAATATACACAAATAAGACAGGGCCAGAGAATTCTGTGACAGGTAGGTGTAGCCGGGGCGTGCTGTAGGGTAAGGCCCGGCAGTAGTGGAGAGCCCAGAATTTCGGCCTGTGTCAGAAGGCCGCTGGTCGTAGCAGCGTCCGGAGGGGTCTTCGTCAGAAGGCCGGGCTGCTAGCGCTCGTCTGGGGCCTCGTCTGGAGGCTGGGCCGTAGTTGTCTCGTCCAGGAGTGGTCTGGGGGCGGCGTGATGTGGTCGTCCTTCCTGAGAGGCCTGAGGGGTCGGACCTAGGGACTGGACCCGAACAGGGAGAGCAGGTGCGCTTGTCTGCGTCCACTCTGCCAGGCAGGAGGTCGTCAGGTGGGGCTTGGGAGGTCACATCCCGGTGTCCTGGGGATGTCTCGGCTGGTCCGGGGGCTGCAGTATCTCTGCTGAGCCTCCGTCAAGGGAGGACTGCGGCAGCTCGACGATGATGAGCCCGGCAGGGATGGGGACTGCCGAAGGGTGAGCCGCAGGGCTAGGACCCCAGGTATCAGAGGGCCTTGCCAGGTCTCCTCCAGCTGTTGTTCTAGCCAGAGGGTGTCCCCATTAGGAAAAGGGGGAAGGATACCTGAGCTGGTACAGGTAGACTCTAGCAGACCCAGGAAATCCTCAGGTGGGGAAGGCACTGGAGTAGGGGGCGAGGGGCGGCACATAGCCATTCCCTCCCCGGCGTGGCTTGTGGCCAATGCCGAGTCCCCTAGGGCACGAATGGCGGAGCAGCTTGTGGCCCTCTTCTCCCCCATGTGGCTTGTGGCCATCACTGAAGGCTCATGATCCTGGCTACTGGTGAGNAGGGGGAGGAGAAGCAGGGCTTCTCCAAAGACAAGTTCGTGGGGAGAGACGCCGTCGTCTCGGGGGCAGGGGTTTAGCCCCCATTGTATGATTTTTACGTGGACAGGCCAGTCATCATCCTTTGTTTCTTCTATCCATGTTCGCACCTGGTTTAAGAGGGTGCGATGGCTTCTCTCACATATTCCATTTCCTTGGGGCCAGTAGGGGGAGGAGTGGGATATTTGGTACCCGAAGATTGTAGCGAGTTCTTGCCATATTTTCCCAGTGAAATCTGGCACATTGTCAGAATATAGCACCTACGGGATACCAAAGTAGGGGAAGACGTGGCAGACGAGGGCTTCAGCTACTGCTACAGTGTTGTGTTCTTTGGCTGGACAGACAATGAGGAATTTGAAGTAGATGTCCACGAGCGTGATTATGTAAGGGTAGCCGGCTTTTGGTGGTAAGGCGCCTACTACGTCCACGGCCAGGAGTTGCCAGGGCTTGTGAGCCATGATCTTGCCGGTGGGGCCGG
>JAGKTI010020148.1:3451-16531 GCA_018397915.1 Birgus latro | reverse complement strand
CATGCAAGGTACCATCTAGAAGCCACAGACCATGGGACCCCCTATAGCATGGGTACTCAATTACTATATGTGAAGGTCCAGAGACACAGTCTCCTTCTTGGCAAGTGTCCGGATGAAAGTCTTAATTGAAAATATGGTAATAAGAAACAGATAAGAGCACACATTTCAACGTATTCAGGTTACATGGATTTTTTTGCCTCAAAATGTTGAAGAAAATAAACTAAAAAAATCAATTATTAAAAAAAAAAAAATGAATATACATTTATGCTACAAGTAACCCTCCATTCTACTAGCTGATTTGGGCTCCTGGGAGAAAAAAATGGGAAAAAAATCTATCAGTAAAACACTGCAGGCCTTGGTAAGCATATTTCGAGGGTCAAAATTCAACTGTTAGACTCTAGAAGGATGGAGGGTGACTGAAAAAGAAATTCCATATTTTTCTGTAACACACGCAAAATATTACATAATAGTAGCGTATGTAAGGGGAGGAGAATCAGCTTTCACTTGGACTGTAAATCGAAATATTACTAATTCAGACCTGTCACTAAGTAACTGAATTATCATTACTTTATTAGTATGAAAAGTGACCCTTATTCCTTCTTGTTGATTTCCTGAACGTTGGTACCAATGATGTGACAGCTACAGTAATGATAAAGGTATTCAATGGCGATTCTGATGCTGGGAAACCAGAGTAAAATTAAAAACTACTACTGATCCACGTAAAAGACAAATTATTTATTTATTTATGTTTTTCCCTTTTTTGGAGATAGGAAGGTGCTGGGGTCCACACAACAGCTCCCCTCGGTCCGGATTTGGACCACGGTCCGCCAATTGAGTTCCACTGCCCTATAGACATGTAAGGCTCCGACGAATATATTAAATAATGTGGCAGAAAAAAATTACGTCTCATCAGAATCTATATATATATATATATATATATATTTTGTTATGTGTCCGTCTCTGGGCATAGGCTTCACAGCCTGCTATCAAGGCCCAGCAGTCCTCCTGCATACCATACACCTCTACATGTCACTACTTCGGCGCTAACACCCACCGTCCATATTGAATGCATGCTATGGCTGTCTCATACAGGACTGGTGTATAGGTAATAGCGGGGGTACTTTTACGACATGCTGGAAGGGAAGTGAAATTATTTCCCACAATCCTTCCAGCCAAACATGAATTGTGCTGTTAATGATTTGACAGGCAACCCTGTTGGATCATCTTCTACTAAACTTGCAACTACACTGCCTCCTATGCTTACAGGCGGTGTGCCACCGAAAGTGAGTAGATGCTGTCTCGGCACAACCAAGGAATTAAACAAACTGAAATTCATGAAGATCTACACGTACAATATAAGAAGCCTCGCTGATGATTACAAACTTGATAACTGAATAACTGAATTTAAAAACATTAGTTGGGATATTGAAGATTTAAGATAGATCCACTGAAAAGAAGAAATAATAATTCAACTCCAAGGCAGAAACTACCTATTTTACTACAGAGAAAAGTAAAACAAAAGAGTTAGTGTTGTAGGATTTCTAATTAAAAGAAATCTTGCAGAGAACATTGTTAAGTTCAGCAGTGCCTTTGACAGAGTAAAGTGGATTGTAATTAGACTATGCAAAAGTTACACCCTGAAAGTAATACAAGTACAGTATTTGCACAGACTTGTGAATCGGCAGATGATGAAATAGGAACACTCTATGATGACATCTCCCAATTTATGGAAGAAGATAAGACCACATATACTATACTCATGGGACACTTCAAAGCAAAAGTTGGCAAATCGAGAAGTGGAGAATAATGTATGGGAAAATTCAGTGAGGGAGAAAGGAATGGCAGAGGAGAATTGGTGGTTAATTATGCTGAAATGTATAATATGAGACTAATGAGCACATTATTTCTCAAAGAACAGGGAGAAAATGGACCTGGAGAAGTCCAAATGGAGAAATAAATAATGAAATTGACTTTATTATAGCAGATAAGAATAATGCAATCATAAATGTCAAAGGTATCGACAAAGCAAATATAGGAAGTGACCACAGAATGGTGCGTTGTACAGCCAGATTCAATATCATAAGTGAATGAAAAAAGCTGATTACAAATAAAAAGACATGCCCAATAAAAGTAAGCAAAAACCAAGCAACCTTCAGCTAGAAATGACAAAATTTCAGACTCTGAGCTATGCAGAGTGTGATATTGATGAGTTGAATTATAGACTAAAGAAAGTGCTAAGAGAATCAATGAAGGTAGTTGGGAAAGCTAATTCAACCAAAGCCAAGTATTCAAAAAGTGACCTTCCCCTTGAAAAGAAAGGACATGAAAGTAAAAACAAAGAAAGATGAAAGAAAAAGGGGTGAAATAAATAATCTTACCAACATGAAACAGAGAGAATACTGAATGCAGAGGTAGGATGGTGAAGAAAGTTGAAGAATTTTACGAAAAATTGTATGCCACAGATATTATAGTACTAATAGGTAACTTTTCAGTTGACAAAAGTGAAATACCTGAGGCAACACCAGACGAAGTGAACATTTCTGTTAAAAGTATGAAAGGAGGTAAGGCCCCAGGAGAAGACGGAATAGTAGCAGATTTACTGTCAGATGAAGGAGTAGAAGTGCAAAACAGGCTTCCCCACTTGTTTACTCAATGTATAAAGAAAAAGAAATTTCCCCAAACAAAGGTTACTGCATTATCTATTTTGCTTTACAGGAAAGGGGAGTCAAAACTTCGCAGTTACTATCGACCCATTAGCTTATTACCAGTCATATACAAACTCTTCACTAAAGTCCTTACGAACAGAATGACAACAAATATGTAAGAAAATCATTCTCGTGAGGAAGCAGGATTTCAAAGCAGGTATTCGATTACTGATCATTTACAACGAATCAGCTAACTGAGAAAACTGCAGAATATTATAAACTACCATGGTTAGGTTTCACTGATTACGAAAAGGCTTTAGACTCGGTGGAGCACTTAGCAATTATATATTCACTGAAGGAAGAAAGAGTAAAGGAGAACATTGTAAAACTGCTCGAAAACATACAGTATATAAAGATGAAACTGCTACAGTTAAATTACATACAGACTCGGTAAGATTGGGAAGGGCTTGCATCAGGGAGATACAGTTTCACCAAAATTATTTGCACCATGTCTAAAAAGTATTTTCTTAAACCTAGACTGGGAGAACAAAGAAGTAAACATTGACGGAGAAAACCAAAACCATTTAAGATTTGCAGATGACATTGTCCTGATCTCAGAAACAGCAGAGACATTGCAAGAAATGTTAAATAATCTAAATTGAGATAATCTCAAAGTAGGACTAAAGATGAACCGGCAGGGGATTGAAATCCATTTTACACAGACTTTCTTTAAGATATTATCTATTCACTTCATTTTTGCTATGTCACGATGATTTTACTGAAATCTGGAATGCCTGTTCGTACTGCATTCTCCCACATAACAATAGCTCTTCTTCCGATTTAACTCAACATTCCCACACACGCTCCTCACTGTTTTCCTTCCGCCATATTCTGTACATCACACCATTTCCCTACCTCACTTTCAGTATACATCAGACCATCCTTCCACATCACTTTCAGTATACATCATCTCATCATCTTGGAATTGGTATAGTATACCTACCCAATAAATATTTTTGCTCAGTCCACCATAGTTACAGAATTATTGTGTTCAGAAATATGCCAGTTGCCAGGAATGCGGAAACAATACGAGCGGGACTCAGTCCTGTAAAAAGAGTCAGTGATTTACTACTTAATCCAATGGACCATAACTTGAGTGTAACGTCCTACAGTACTCTGAATGTTGTTTTTTTTCAACTTTCCCTCTCATTCCATAGTCACTGTTGGCCTTGCATTTGATTCTATCATCAAGACATTTTTTTTTTCTGGGTCTTACTCTAGTGGTAACGGCATGGTAACTACAACAGGAGATGACTGTATTTTATTCATAGCAGACACTGTTCCTTTGTTTCTCATGGGGGTGGGGTTGAGACACATCAACAGTCTGCTGTCCCTTATAAATTGACTCTGCTCCGATGAAGCAAGCTACAGTTCCCAGAGCTAACGAACATGAGGTAGACTGCAACTGGTTGTTGTCTTTATATCCGCGTGTGGCTGCAGTTAATTGTTGATTATAAAACCTCTCAGATTAGAGTGTGGCTGTTCACACTCGCCTAACATGTCAAAACAAAGCTTACAGTAGCCCCGAACTTTCAATGCTCCTGATGACTTAGAAAAGAATTACTATTAATTATCGCCTGCCTTTAGCAAAGCAAGGCAATATAGTTTTTTTTGGCATGTGTTTTCTGTGATTATGTCTGTATTCAGAAAATTTTATTGTAGGGAATGCTCTACTGGATTTACTACAGAAACATCGACAGACAGTCTCATTTCCTGGTGAAAAATTAGGCTGAACCAATGTAATAAAGCACAAGATTAATGTAAAACAAGACACACACCCTACCTATGTGCCAGCATACAGAGTTGCACATTCGCAGTGCGTATTAGATAAACAATATGTGGCTGTAATGTTAAGTTTGGATATCACTGAACCTATCAGCATCCCCATGGGACGCACCACTTTTCTTTGTACCTAAACAGAACGAGAAGATGCGGGCAGTCACTCATTATCGCATACTTAATCAGCAAACATTTCCGGACCGTTTTCCCATACCACTGTTGAATGATGTCTTATAAAATACTGGACCGGAAAATAACGTATTTTCAACTATCGATTTGTTCAGTGATTGTTACCAGATAGAGTTAGATGAAGAATTACACAAATACACAGCATTTTCTACAAATACTGGTAATTTTCAGTGCTGCAGAATGCCAGTGGGGCTTCACACGGCTCCGGGCACCTTCCAGCGAATAATGAATATTGTGTTATCAGGAATCGTAGGTGATGGTATTATTGTTTATCTGGATGACATTATAATTGTAACAACAACAGTAGATAAGCATTTACAGAAATTGGACCAACTCCTAAACAAGTTATCCAATGTATGGATTAAAAATTAAGCTGTCTAAGTGTAAATTTTGCCCTAAAGAAATTGAATTCCTATGCTGGATGCAGAGGGCGATGGTTCGGACAGGGGAATGGTTCGGACAGTACATTTCCCGAGAAACACATGGGTCCTACGGCCATGAGATCTTGCGTGAAAGTGGTAGAGTGTTTACTTCGACAAAACGGAACCTCCAATCTTGAAACGCCACATTTTTTTTTTTTTTTTAATGCAGGTCAGATTTTACGTTTTTTAGCATCTCCTATGTACTAAACTGAGTGTATATCGTAAGCTCTACCTTTATGAAAATGCAAAGCATCGAACTTGCGTTATCAGGGTGAATCTGTGTTGCATGTAGAACATATTGCTATGAAAACGAATGTTAAACTCTCTCGTGTGAAACTTGAGGGTACCCATCAATTACTTATATAGATTCGGGATGATTCGGACAGTTGAGGAGGGGGATGGTTCGGACAGTGTGTGAACTATCGCTCCACTATTACAAAGTCATCAAATGATAACGCTACTTCTTTTAATCGTTTATATTTGAATACACAGTCAAACACCATTTTTAAGCCTATGTCCCATTGTCAGGAACTTTCCCACGACACGCCACAGTCTTCACGTCTTCGTGTGGCCGCATGTCGTCATGAGTAACGTGGCGTGACTTAGCGGTGACGTAGCGCTGCGTGGAGAACTTGGTCATTTTTTGGAATGTTCAAAAATTATCGGCATGGGCGCCGACAAGGAGAGCGTGATATGTCGTCACAGTAACGTCATTTGTTGACCTAGCGTGTCTTAGCATGTCTTAGCTTGTTGCAGCTTGTTGCTAGGTTTGACTTGACGTGTCGTAGCAATAACTTGCACTTGACAACTGACACCTGCCTTCTTCTTTCTTGAATTAATGGCTATCGGCCATAGGTGGCCATTAATCCAAAAAGTCTGTATGTACAAGATTCAAATACACATACACAAAAATCAAATACACCAAAGACACTTAACTACATAAAAGATGCTAACAAATATACAAAAGACTCCCAAATATACAAAAAGACACAAATATACAAACACTCGAAAATAAAGGCAATGGATGGCCAAGTCACACCTGCCTATACTCCTCCCACCTCTACAGTATACAGTATAGCCTCGCACCGAAGATCCCGGCCATCGTCGTGTATCGTCATATGTCTTGATAATCTTAGTGGTGACTTAGCAGTAACTTAGCGATTTCGAAGCGTTTCGTAGCGTGTTGTGGCTTATCATAGCGTGCCATGGCAATGTCTTGGCGTGACGTGGAGTTAAAGTGACCGTTTTTGTTTGTTTTTTTTAACTGAGGGATGATCGTAGTGTGTCGTCAGGATAACGTGACGTTTCTGTAGGGTGTCGTGGGATGCCGTACCAGTTTCTTTGTGTGTCTTAGCGCTAACGTGACTGTGTCGTGAAATGGCCGTTTAGGCTTACAGTTTGAGGTATGATCGTGGCATTTCACCAAGAACATACCTCGAGGGTAAGATCGTGGTAATCAGGGCCGTTGTCGAAGAGGAACTTGAATATGGGACACGGGCTTTAATAGTTAACAGAGAAAATAGTTTTATTTAACCTAGTCCTCGAAGTGTAAAAAAGAAGGAAGGGGTATTAAACTTCTATTTCAGTTTTGCAGGCTACTATATGCGTTAAAAGTCTTAAGTTAGTCAGTCAGAACTAGGGAAATAAATTAAGAGGTTAAGAGGTTAAAACAAGAGGTCAAGTTTCTTTTGAAGTCTGATATAAGTCTTACTTAGAAAGTGAAAAGTTAAGTCAATATTCCAGAGAGAGAGAGAGAGAGAGAGAGAGAGAGAGAGAGAGGAGGCCAATTATACATAATCTNCATAATCTGAAGCAGAAAGTAAGAGGTTACGTCAGTTATCAAAAAGTCTGGGAAAGGTTATTTCAGTGATAATTTTTTTTTTTCTTTAACAAATATCAAGTGGTTCATTTGGATTCCGAAGTTTTATTTTGTACTTTAGGAAAATAAAATGTCTTTGAATGAATAAATGTTTGTTTTTAGCCAATCCAAATCACATAATTTTAAGAATATGCTGAGTAATACACGTGGCCGAACCATCCCACCCTCCTGTCCGATCCAACTCCACTGGTAGGAATGGTTCGGACGATTTAGTCACTTGTGTTTCGTTAACTTAAGCTTATAGCTGAAAAGACCTAAGAATTTCATATTATCAGCCTAAAGAGCCAAATGATGTGGCAACATTTTAGCATAAACCAGATTACATTCCTGCTTAAATCCGAATTTTTATGTATTTTTAAAAAGTGTCCGAACCATCACCGCCCTTCCCTACACACCTCAGGTGACAAATAAAATCAGTAAGGGATTTCCCTTAGTCCTCAAACTGTTCGACAGATTCTAGGACTAGCAGGATATTAGACATCTTTTATTCAAGGATTTTCAACTATAACAGAGCCATTATTCCACTTACCGAAAAAACACACACCATATTTTAGTGGGGAGAGGAGTGGAAGTGCATTTAATGATCTGAGAGTTAAACTTACATGTGCACCTTGCATGGCCTATCCAAACTTTAATAAACCATTCATAATTTGCACAGATGACTCACTTAAAGGCTTAGGAGGTATAGTGGTACAAGAAGATAAATGTGGAAAATACCTTTAACCAATAGACAAACAAAAGGAGGCAAGAAAAATTATTGTACAACAGACATAGAGGCTCTAGCATTAATATCTGCACTACAAAAATTATGTGATCTTGTATATGGATATGAAATTCACCTCTATACTGATCATAAGCCTCTCTTGGGCATGTCTCAGGTAAAACTCTTCACTGGGAAGATAACAAGATGGAAATGCATAGTCCAGAATTACAATGTTACATATTCGTTACATAAAAGGTAAAGTAAATATGACAGCAGATGCTTACCACGAAATCCAACAAAGACCAATGTCGCTACTCCCAACAATGAAATAATTTCGCAGATACAGTACAAAGAGACGACCCAGTATAACGGTAAATATCATGTAGAATCAGGGGATGATATAACATTACCCATGTTACATGCACCACTTAAACAATTCGCAATAGTAAATAGTACCTTATATAACGTAAATCCAGGACAACCAAATCATAGAAGAAATATTAGGCAGTTGGTCATTGCTAATACAGTGATACCTCATATTTTGAGGATAATATACGAGAGTCCAGATGCAGAGCATCTTGGCAAGGACAGGACTATCAGGCTGGCCCGGATGTCATATTATTAGTCATCGTTATGCAAAGACGTACATGATCAAACTGAAGATGTGAATAATGTGCGAAGCACATAGGTTATACACTAACGCCTAAACTCATAGGATAATGTACTGTGCCTCACCAACCATGGGACATTGTCGGGGTTGACCTGCTGCCCTTAACTAACGATCATAATCAGTATCAATTTGTTGCTCCTGATCATTTCTCACGATATGTAATTTTATTCCTAATTAAGGATAAGACAGCAGAGACAGTCGCGTGGGTAATTATAGACCGTGTTATGTGTGGGTTCACCAAACTAAAGATGTTAATAAGTGATAAAGGTGGAAAATTTAACTCAGAAATTTTACAAGAAATATGCAAACAATACAATATAAAAACGATTAATGTCTTAGCCTACCATCCAGCATCCAATAGATTGACAGAGGGACAAAAAAAAAAAAAAGTGTTCGATGAGCTACGGCACATTCTCAATGAGAATTTTGCAAACTGGCATGAGTGGATCTTCAGAGTAGAAGCATCAATTAACTGTGCCAGTAACAAGCCTATAGGAGACACTCATTTTACTGTTTATGGGACAGACAAATGTCTCCCAGATGAAATACTGGAATGCAAACAAATGCCTTTATACAATTATGAAGATTATCCTAAGCTTCCGTTATGTGAATTCTAAGAGATACACACGAAGTTAAAGAAACAATTAACGATGTCCATGGAAGAAATGACGGAATTATTTAATAAGAAGGCAAAACAATGAAATATCAACACAGATGACGTTGTCTATGGATTCATTCACACTAGAGACCGTAAACTGTCACCGAAATTTGAAGGCCCTTACAGAATAATTAAGAGAACAGCCAATAAGGTATTAATTAAGTCACTATCAAGTGACGATGAAAAACAAATTCATATTAATCATTTATGAAGCGTCTCAAGAAATTTAGCGTGCAATTATAATACATCAGATACAACTGAAAAACTTAGTACATACGATGGCAATAACCTAAAAGAAATTAATACATACAGTATAAGAATAAATCATGATCGCATACCAGACATACAGACACAGGTGCAACTACTAGAGCAAATACAATGGCAAGGCATTTACATGACCTTGGAATTTATTTAAACTCCTTTTATAGGTAATACATTGTACAGGTCAAGATAACTGAAATGTTCATTAGTACCATCATCCTTAGGTCAAGATAACTGAAATGTTCATTAGTACCATCATCCTTAGCGTGACTTGCTAACATCAGTGCATTAGCTATCTAATAATGTTATTCTCTCGGTAGGTAAAGATGATGGGAATTATTCCATGGATTCTCCCGTTTATGCTGATAGCAAGAGAACTCCTCATTTACATCCTCAACATGTGGTAGGACAAGGTTGCCTTATTACACCAACTGCCTCTACAGCTATTGTGCAAGACATAGCAAGTAGCGAAATTAGCCTGGACGTACTGTACAACCTGCCAGTCATGTTGCAGAATATAGCAAGACCACTTAGAACTCTAGAGGCAGTATTTAAAGGCTCTTCATCATATGATCATCCAACACAAGAAGCGGATGAAATCATTAAGTCAGTAGACTGGAAGCTAGAACAGGCTAACAGCACTATGCTCGCCATTATCCAGGACATCCCTTCACGTGGGACTGACACAATTAGGGAAACAAACAACATCACAATTACACGTAACAAATGTGGTTTGTATGATCTGGGTGGAGCAATTTTATGTAAAATTTTTGTTTGGGCTATAGAAAATAATCTTGAAGAAACAAATAAAATTAAATAGAATTGCACAAATTCTTTCATAACAACATAGGCTAACTAATGCCCAGAACACTATAATGATGACGATTGTAAAGAACCTACGAAAGACAGAGAAATCAACCCAAGAAATAGTGGAGAAAGAAAAAGCATTGGAAGGAAATAATATATTTTTCCAACACCTCTTAGAGGCCATGGAACACATTGGCATAATAAGACTTAATTTATACAATACTAGAACTCATTACCAATCTTTCATGAAAGGAATTGCCAGTGTTGATCTTGTGACTGAATATTTAGTAGTAGGGGCTGAGCTGTAGTAAAGAACTAGTAGATTTGTAAGTTAACCTCAGGTCACTTGTAATCAATGATGGGAGAAGTTAAAGATGAGTCTGTGGCTGATTGCAGTTTTATTTTTCTTCAAAAGGAAATTGAGATTAATACTGAGTGTTAAGCTGCTAGCTAACTCTCTCTCATAACTCACTCTCTTCTAGTTAGACCTCCTCTTCTCCAGCTCCCAACTCCAGCTCCTCTCTCCCTGGTCTCTCTCCTAAATCTAAATCTAGATTCCCATTCTTTCCGGTGTAGGAAGTGCCTGTCACGTGGACTGGACGTGAAAGTTCTAGAAGCCTGTATGTATGTATGTATGTTTTCCTCTCGTCAGCTTCCCACGGTGAGGGAATTTGCGAAGCTGTTTCCTGCTGTTGGTGAGAAAGGAAATGATGTGTTGTTTCCTACTGCATCAGCCTGACTCAGCCTCTATGCTTCTAGCTATTATTTATGATATTTTATATTCCTAGCACCAGTGCTGGTAGCGGTAAGATCACCATTATTTCCCATTCACAATCCACGTTAAATAATCTGTCAATGAGTAATTAAGCATGGTTTGAAGCCTTTGTCTGAGGAAAGGAATCTGATGTTGTCCATACTTAGAAGCAACACTCACACCAACATCAATAGCAGTTCAATTACCATTCATAACAGGTGTTTTTTTTTACGTTTATAAAATATACCCTTTTTCCTCTAAAAATGATGACCATTGGTCACCAGTAACACCAAAACAGGAATCATCATGGTCTCCAAGAAACAGGACACTGTCACTTTGGCTAGTTAAACAACAATTGAACATAAATGTTGCACATCATTGCCTGCATTTCATCTTTGTCCTTTGTACAGCTTCACGTTTCAGCCAGCTGAGAGAGTCCCTTCTGAAATGGTTATGAAAAAGAATTATAACATCCATCATCATTGCAACTTCATATTTGCTCCAGATGAACTCATCCATCATCAACGCATTGGACATTCACAGTTTCTCTGTTTGGCTCAAAATACATCAGTTTCTGTACCTTGCCCAGACACAGCACGAACCCATACATCAGCATCTAGTTTATACATCTCATCGGATTACTCTTCAGTACTAACACCTTCATTGTCCACCTTATCTACTAAAAACCACTATGCTGTTCTCAACCACATTCATAAGTACTTCCAACCGTTGCCTAAGATGTATTTAAATATGAGTACACATATTAAGGTGACATTATCCAAGTTTGAAGCCATGCAACTGACCAGTCAAACAATGCAACCTTGGGAGGAATATAGTAGGATTTTGTACACTCCGTATTATGTTTATAACCCAGCTCCACTCATGCTTCTAATTTTCTCCATCATATTTGCTACATTACTATTGGCTATGTGCAGAACGCAAGCTGGGATTGTGAACTTGGAATAGTTTTCAAAGGCTATGCCTTACAAGTGGGACCAACCGATGAAATATTGTAAATATTGCAAATATTGTATATATATTTTATATAAAGTAATAAAATATGGGATTACATATAGCATACTATTAACATGAATATAAACTGAGCAATAGAATGTTGCGAATATATATGAATCCGTTTTAATTAAGTAACTGTGTCTCATTTATACAGATAGCAAGTACCTTCACATACACAATTAACTATTGTAGCCTTGCCATCGTATTACTGTTCTATTGCTATGGTATAAAATAATATTTTCATCTCTCTCTCTCTCTAAAAGAGCTGTGTTGCTTGTTTGTTTGTCTTTCAGTCATGCCCAAACCAAGGGCCAGAGACCCCCAGACCCATATATATCCTGAATCAAGGTGACCCAAGATGGTTTTAAGGGGTCAAAATTCATATTTGGGTCATTTCAGGTCACCAGCGGAGTGTTTGCCTTTTTGGCCTGGGCAACGCCGGGTATCCCTGAAGCCCAGTTATTGGCATGGAGACTCACATGACCTCCAGTTCTGACATAGGCTATATAAGGTTGACCTTCGAGGTAATTTAAGGTCACTGGTTGGAGGTCATTTGAGGTCACCGCTAATACAAAGCTCAAAGGACTGGACTCAACAGTCCAACTTTGGGCTTGGAGACTTAGTACTTACATGACCACCAGTTCAGATATAGGCTATGTGGGGTTGATCTCCGAGGTAATTTGAGGTCACCAATCGGAGGTCATTTGAGGTCATCGGTTGTGCACGCTCGAACGACTGAGCCCAGCAGCCCAATCTTTGGCACTGAAACTCACATCACCTTCATTTCGGACCTAGCCTATGTAAGGTTGACCTCCGAGGTCATTTGAGGTCACCAGTAATACATGCTCAAACGACTGGACCCAGCAGCCCAATTTTTGGCATGGAGACTAACATGACCTCAAGTTTGAACATCGGCTATGTGAGGGTAACCTCCGAGGTCATTTGAGGTCACTGGTCGGAGGTCATTTGAGGTCACCAGTATAAGTAAATAAGTGTGCACAAATATTGCACATTAGTCTGCAAAAGCTGAAATAGAAAGTTCCTGGACCTCTTATATTCCCTCATCAAAAGCATAAGAGGTAAATGGTCTTCCCGGGGTAGAAAGACAGAATGACCTAGAACAATTAGGACTAGAGTGTTCACTTTTTTGGCCCGCAATGCCCGGTACCCCTGCTGGTATATAATAGAGAGAGAGAGAGAGAGAGAGAGAGAGAGAGAGAGAGAGAGAGAGAGAGAGAG
>JAGKTI010020147.1:0-11653 GCA_018397915.1 Birgus latro | reverse complement strand
CAAATACATGTTCTTTGTGATCTGGGGCCTTAATTGGTATGAGGGTTCAATCCATTGCTCCTAGCACTCTAGGAAGTTAGGAATAATGAAGAATTATCACCAGTTCATGATATGGTTGCGTGGCAAAGTAGAAGTAGAGGGAAAATAAAGACTATAAGAAACATGCAAACATAAAGAAAAGGCCCCAGATCACAAAGAACATGTATTTGTCAGTTGCAAAAGGTTCCATTCACAGGATGTGCAAGTTGTTCGTGACAGCAACTAAATGATAATGAGCTGTAATTGCAAATATCCCGGCAGCACTCACGCTGCTTATCTATCTATCTATTGCCAGACACCATAATCCCGTAAGGGGTGGCCATTTGACTTTGAGTTATTTTTTTTTTTTACGGGGAGGGGCACTAACCCTCCACCAACCCACTTGTTGACACGTAGGGAGCACGTATGGTTTGGTTATATGGTTACCACCCAGCGTTGTAAATGGTTTCTTGGCTTACAGGAAACCATTTGGCTTGTCACTCAATGTAATGCCACCTGTAAAGGAAAGAAAAGCAATAACAAGTGACAGGAATGATGGGAGAAATAGGAAGAAAGGAGGGCAGGCACAGAAAAAGAATGATAAAGGCTAAGGAAGAAGTAGGCAGCACTACATCAAGTGAGTGGATGATGGTCGCCACCACCTACCACTAACGCTGCTTATATCTGGGCTAATTCTAACCTCTACCAGAGATTTGAACCAAGGTGTCTATTGTGACAGTTTTCTGCTAGGTAACTGTGGTTGCTGATTACTTTGTGTGAAGTCAGACAATGGTTGGGTAAAACTTGGCAAACATAATAAGTTCCCATTCATATTGCTATTATGTTTCTTTAATCCTAAATCCTCTCATCTCACTAATGTTTTAATGGCTGTGTGGGTGTAAAGCTCTTCATCACTAATATTGGAACGTCTTTTCATTGCACCCGACATTGTTTTCAATTAATTACCGGCACTTCACGTGCTTATCCTTGACTGTTGTGTAAATGTTACCGGCACTGTGTGAAAAGGTACTGTATAGAATGCACAGGTATTTTATAAAAATGTCAAGCATTTTTTGGCAAAGTATGTTAATAATTAAGCTTATTTCATTCTGACTTCATATATTTTACCTAGGGATTTTAATAGAATGCCTTGGTATTCTGTAGAATTGCTAGCATTTTTAAAACAAAGTATAATAATAAACAACAGAGGGTTAGGGTGGGATAATCTTGGTTAAGTTTAAGTTACGTTCTAATGGAGAGGTATATGAGAGAGGGGGGTGTGAGTTGGGAGCGTGGTAGTGAAATGGCAGGGGACAGAGTGACATGGAGGCGATTTGTTTGTGGCCACCCCGTTCGGGATTGAGGCGTCTGGCAATAGATAGATAGATAGAACCTAACCTAACCTACCCTCATCGAACTAAAACTTAGCCTAGACTATCCCAGCCTAACCTAACCACAGCCTAAATTAACCTAACTTAAACGAAACGACTGATTGCACAATTTGCCTGTTTTCTGCAGTTTGGTCGTGTCTCTGCCCAGAACAAACTCCGTAATCACAGGAGGATATATATGTAAAGATAATCTTATCTTATACCTTTTCTTGAAGTTTTTGGTACGGTACTATATAGTTTACCTAGGCATTCTATACATGACGGGTTTCCCACTTTGGCGGCAATAACACTCGCTCTCGCCTCTCATCCCCAGCTGATTCATGAAGCTATTGGCCCAGTGTTTCTGTGTTCTGCCGTCTGATTGGTCGGCAGGGTCTCAGTTGACGCACTAGAATTCCCCCAAAACATTCCCTACAGTTAAGGCTAGCCTTAGCTGAGGCCAATGCACGAAACTTAAGTCAGCCATAAGACAAGGCAAGGGGTGGTCGTGCATGGGCCTTAGAGGCAGCTGTAGGGCCGCCTTTAATATTTCATATAACGCCAGCCTTAAGGCTGCCTTCCGACGGAGGTTTGTGCATACCGGCCCTTGTCTGTTCGCCATTCTTGTATGTTTGTGTTGTCCCCTGCCCAATGCAACTGCCCAAGTAAACTGCCCATGCATGTTGGGTTAAGCCCCGACGTCCGTTCCTTCAACTAAAATTCACTTCCTAACCAACTGATTCTTCCCTTGTCCCCCTCTTACCTTCTGACTTCGTGGTGGTAACCCCAATGGTTTTGGAGCTTACTTTCCTAGCCTGTTGTTTTCCGACGATCTCGCTGGCTGTCCTGGTTGTCTACCAATCATCTCTCCGACCGGACGCGTCAGTATATCAGTGTGTCAAAGCAATGGGAAACTCAAACTTTGTCCAACCAAACCTCTCTTGCATTTGACAGCCGGCTTTCAAATTGAAAAATGCTCGTTAGGAACGTTAAATATGGCCGGCTGTTGGCAGACGTCGGCGTAATATTTACGCAGTGTAAATCCTCATTTATAGCTTTCAGAGGTAAGTTTATAAAAATGCCCAGAAGCTGTGGTAATCCAGGAATAATAAATAGGTAACCTGTGAAAGACTCATTTCAGAAGGAAATATGGAAAGGCCGCGCCTGTCTGGTAAAGAGAGAAAAAATAGCAACTAAAGCTTTAAATTTATTCAACTGAGTCTTTCAGACATTGTACGAAATTTATTTCAGTTAATTTTGTAGGATCCAGTCTTATTTTGCTGTTACAAAAGTTACCTACAGCTGGAGGGATTACGTATTTAAGAATATTTAATGGTCGAAATATTTTTATTGACCATAAGCATCATTTTGTGCTCATGAAAACTAATAAATTTTAATGCATGTTTTCACATTTTTATTTTATTTATGAAACCTGTTTCAAAAGACCATAAACACCAATCCCCCAAGTTAACAAGCGTCAGAATCTGTACTGGGCTAAACTCACATCTCCCAGAAAATGGTGACAGGATGCATAATTTACAGTCTTAAGTATTTCAAAAGGTAAGACAGTGAACTTCACTTCCAAAGAAACCGGTTATATACCGGTACGATTGATAGTGGTAGAAAAGAGATATTGAATTAAGGACGGTAAAATTTTGCCTGTCCTCCAAACCTATAAATGTGACCTTGATCACGAACATTTTTCTGTATAAATTTTCCTTTATTTGGAATTTTTAGGCATCCAGAATGGTCAGGTAAGCAGTGAACTTCTTTTCCTGGAAAAGGTGAAGTTTGTACAGTATGTACAAAATGTGGAAGTGGTGAATTAAATATAAAGAGAGTGCTCTTGGCAGAATGTGGGTGGTTTGGCTCAAGCAGTTTCGCCCCTTTTGGTCGAAAACAACCATATTTTTTCCCCCTATTATCCTTCGTAATAATGCGCATTTTTCTCAAAAGTAAGTTCGTGATTGTGGTATTTAGGGTTAAAAGCTTTTATTGAGGCAGCAAGAGGGTGTAGAGTATCAGTAATAGGTTTTCGTGTCGCGCATTTCAAGATTATTCCAGTCTCGGTTTGTCAACAAAGTAGGAAACTACTTTTGAGGTGTGTTTCAAGTGGCAAATAGCCTGTGTGCTTCCCATAGGCGGATCTAGGCGGCTATTCCGAGGGAGAGCCAAGCAAGAAAGGGGCGCCATAGACGGCTATTCCTGGGGGGGGCAAGCAAGAAAGGGGTGCCATAGACGGCTTTTCTTGGGGGGGGGGCCAGGAGTTAAGGGGGGGCTTGGGCGGTTTTTCTGGGGGGAGGGGGGGCAAGCAAGAAACGGGCTCCTGCATAGTAGCCAGTTTATTTAAATTTTCACTTCTTATTACGTATATATTTAATTCTTATGAGTAACTTTTGGAAGGTTAGGCTAGACATACAGTGAACGTTTTCTATAGGAAAACGTTCACTAACGTCCCCATTTCCACACATAAACACATGTATTAAAAGATACTTTTTGTGTGCGGCATCTATATATGTCTGCCCTGGGTGAGGGTGAGGTGCCCGACACTTCTTGCCTATGGCCCTAGGAGTTGAAAGGAACAAGAGGCACAGCAAACAACTGGAAGGAATTACAGAGGGGTGCCAACATACCTCTTTGGGGGGGCCATGGCCCCAACGGCCACCCCCTAAATCCGCCAGTGGTGTTTCCTGGGGTGTATTGCGCTTTTACTATTGTGTTAATAGCTTTAGACATTAAGGTAAGGAAGTAAGCATGCAACTGTAAATATAAGAAAGAGAAAAAGAACAGAAGCACCTTGACCTGGCAGCTCAAGAATCAAATTATATTGTTACATCCTCGTCCCACACTGCCACAGGCTTCAACAGCAGTGGTTCTGTATAGGAAAACGTCACCCAGTGACTCTTCGTCGAGTCAGCCTTTCATTGTACACGAGATAAGGATGGGCGTAATCGATTACTTCGATTACCTCTAAAAAAATGCAGTAATCGATTTTTTTCTATAATCGATTGCTTGAAACGGTTACTACAGAAGAATCACGGTTATTTTTGAGTTTTATCAGAAAAATATTTCCTTTGAGAAATATAAGAAAACGTTATATGCTTTGAACGTTTTCTTTAATGGCACTGGGCGCAAGGCACTGGTAAGGCGCGGACTGGAAAGTATTATTTGCCAGACAGTGAGTATATTGCTGGTCAGTACCCCTAGACAGCTGGCATTAGACAGGAATGATAAAAAAAAAAAACATATTTAGGTAGATTAAGATAAAACCACAATGGCATCATCTGCCGGCTGAGTGTGTGTGTGTGTGTGTGTGTGTAAGTAATGAGTTCGATAACTTCTCATAGAAATTTAATACAGAGACAGGGGAGGCAGGGCAGACGATACAAAGGAGTCAGGGGCTGCCTGGATTTGTGGCCACAGAGCAGAGGGCAGAGAGAGGAAAGGGCAGGCACTCAACAGAGGGCAGGGAACAGACTGTATACTTCCTGAGAAATAAAACTGACTGGAATTAACAGGAATAAAATACTTGTTCATAATATACCGGTACTGGCTGTAAGTAATCACTGTAAACACTCACTAAATTAGGCAGATAATGGTTATACTTGTGAACTGGCTGTAAGAAACCATTGTAACTGCTAACTAAATTAGACTGATAATAGTTTTACCTGTGAACTGGCTGTAACTAAATTAGGCTGATAATGGTTATACCTGTGAACTGACTAAGAAATCATTGTAACCACTCACTAAATTTGTACGAGTATAGCGACTGACTCCTTACTGTATCTATACCAGTAGAACTGGTAGATACAGTGAGGAATGCGCCTTGAAAAACAAACATATAAACCCAGATTCCAGTAATCGGAGTGGTAATCGATTAGTAATCGATTATTTTCCCTAAAGTAATCAGTAATCGTGATTACCAATAAATGGTGGTATCGCCCACCACTAACACAAGATCAACTCAGGCGTCGTAATAAGTCTTCACACGTTCGTTGTCTTTATTTTCCAAGTAATTACATTGTCTACTTCACAACTCCATAGCTACGCTAACTTCACAAGGCCACAAGTAAAACTGACTGAAACTCCTCTATTCTCTCCCCCATCGTTTTATAACCTTGCTACTCGAATGTTCTTGGACGTACTCCCAGCAACACTGTGTCGGAGACATCCAAAATATTCCAGAGCTTATTTACATTACGTAGCACTCTAATTGCTTTGGCATACATACTGAAATTCAATTACGTAATATAACAATCATCCAAATAGAACAATATAGAGGAAAAAAAAAGTAAAAATTAACGCATAACTTTACAAAATACCTCCGCTCACAACAGGCCACCTGGCAAATCTCACTAGCAACTGAAAATGTGCAAACCTTCGGGAATTTTTTACTACCACCTAACTATCACTCCTGCTGCTCAACAGTAGCCTATGTTTCCAAACATAAGTTGAATGTTTGGGACCGGTGTTATTTATTTATTTAGTTTTAGGACTGGACAGTTTACCTCATTTGACAGCATGAACTGGTAATGAAAGCTTACCTACCTTTGCTGTACCGTATGCATCTCCCTCTGGACCAAACTGCTCTGACGGTATTTCCCGAATACATCCACAAGCTATCTGTTTTTAGGTATCAAGGTTATTAATAGGTTATCTTCACCTCAGTTATAAGACCAGATAGTTCACAGCGTCTCAGTAAGCAGTCTGTTTCGCTGGATAACTTGCTGATTCCATGTTGATATACAATGATTTTATTTTTTAGGAAATGGTTAGGATTACGGCAGCTAGAATTCTTTCTGGTGTATCATGCTCCACTCCACCAACAAATGTTCCTCTGCAGAGATTGTATGTAGGGTGAGAAGTGCTTGTAAGTGAGATTGTTGTGTTGGAGTGAGGACCGGCCTATCCCTACCGATGCAGGGACGATGCAGCCATGTATCTACCCAGTGGCTTAGGCAGTCTGTTAGAGACTGTATGTAGGGTGAGAAGTGCTTGTGAGTATAATTGTTGTTATAGTGGCTTTGTCTGAGAACCAAGTGTACTCGGCCCGCCTTAAGCCGATTGGGTGTGAGCTTACTAGCATGCGACACTGGTTCAACCACAGCACCCCTAAAGGGGGTATCACACGGTACCTGAAATCATGGTTTGCCGACGAAATCGTGGTAACCGCCCGCGAAACCGTGGTAGCCGCCGAGGATTCCGTCGGCAAAATCCCTTTCCATCTAGACCCATTCCGTGCCCACGGAATCAGGGACAAAACTTTTTTTAAGTTATACTTCCCTCCTAGAGTGCCTATTACTTTCCATTATATATATTATTAATTATGAAAGCTTAAATAACCTTTTATATCGTGCAGGGAAGAAATAACGATGTCGATAATTCAGTTGTTTTTATTGGGGAGCGCGGATACAAGTTAACTGGGAGGAGTATTGTACATCGCCTTCGTTCAACACTGGGTATACGATGGCATCTGGGCAGATATTATGCACAAGGGCTGCTAAAAATGGCCTCATTGAAAAAATCAAGCCATTCCCTTGTCTTTGGGATCACAAGTATCCCATGTTTCACAAGAACACCTACGGTGTGGTGTGTTTGTTTACATTTTTGCCGACCGTCGGCGGCGTTCGAACTTCGAGGAACGTGTGTGATAGGGTTTGTGCCTGGTTACAGCAAACCAGGAACGCGTTCCATTGGCAAACCATGATTTCAGGTATCGTGTGATACCCCCTTAATGTCCGCCAAAGCAGTACTTGGTTGGAAGCGCGCTCCCAGAGTTTATCACGCTGGCGGGGCGCGAACCCTCGTTCTTCAGTGTACGAAAACTCACACTTTATCACTGAACCACAGAGAATTGAGCGGTTATGTTTGGTGGTTCAGTTAGGTTAGAAATAAGTTAGGTTAGGTTAGGTTAATGCCGCTACAATTCAGCTTAAACCGCTAGAATTTAGCGGTTATGGTTGGTGGTTCAGTTTGGTTAGAAATGGGTTAGGTTAATACCGCTACAATTCAACTTAAACCGATAGAATTTAGCGGTTATGTTTGGTGGTTCAGTTAGGTTAGAAATAGGTTAGGTTAGGTTACAGCTGCCTAGGATTACGGCAGCTAGAATTTTGCAGCGGGGCCATAATCCTAACCACGGCCTATTCTTTATGCATAGCATTATTCCTTTTCGGGTTCCAGATCATTTTTGTACATTTGAGCAGCTCCGGAGTTGCCGGTACTGTTTGATGTCTTACTGTGTGTGACAAAAAATCGAATATTAGTTGGATGCTCAGTGTGCTGGCACTTCAGTATTTGCTAAAACGGCCGCACGTCTGGGATTTGAAAGTTGACGTTCATGCAGACCCTCAGTAACATAGCTTATAAGAAAATATTGAGGTTTTAAGTGCGGAACGAATCGCTAGGGAAGAGGTAGGAAATCTCCAGAACAACTTACACAAGATTCTTATTTCAAATAACCTTTGCTATCCATATCTCATTCTAGTAGTTCAGTCACTCTTTTAGGAGCTGCCTAGCATGAGCCAACGGGCCTACCGCAGTTATACTCACTTCTTATGTAAATGCCACGCCAATGGGAAGGTAAATCTCCAGAATTTCGCATTATTATCACCCTTTCACTATGGTGACAGTATTTCTCAACATTATAATCGGGCAACTCAGCTGCCCTCCCTATCCTCTGGAAGGAGGTGGTGGACTATTCAAGGGCAATGTTGCATGTAATCCACAGGGTTCACCTCCACATGAACTGGATCAGTAATAACAACAACGTCTGTAAGTGAGGGGATTAAAACAAACTCTGTTATCTTATTTTCGTACAAGAAGTCTGCGATGAGCTGAATAAAACAATTAGTGACTGCAAGAATAAAGGTAGCGATAAATGAAATGTCATCAGACTGGAGTGGTTAAAATAAATGACCCCCCCCCCCCCCAAAAAAAAAAAAAAAAAGTGACCATTCCCGTTGCTGGCTTACCATTTAAAATCCACAGTGGTGCTTTCTAACTGAGTCATATATGATTAGGATCTGCTTACACGAGATACCTGTAGATGGACACAGTAGAACAGGAACTTGCTGAAAGAAGTTAAGTCCTTGAATCTGAGGACATTTGTTATTACGTTCTTGCTACCTTCAAACAGTTTTATTCAGCTTAGGAAAAGAAATCTGGTTGTGAAAAAATCAATGGAAACTTTTAGCCACGTCTCTACAAATGGCCTCAAAAGTCGTCTGAAGGTACCAAGAATAAAATACAAAATACGTCATCTGCTAAATGATAATTCCACATGGCTAACCCCCTTCATTATTGTGTCTTTTTATTGTTTTATTGTCGCTTCAAAAATTGCGAGACGGGCAGAAAAGTATGAGTGAAGTGGAAGGGGGAGGTAGACCAAGGATGAAGTGGAGGGAAGAGGTGCAGAGGTAGCTAAGACAGGAGGATTTGAGTTGGGGAAAGGGCAATTTGATGGCATAAGACAAGGTGACATGTAGGCGATTTGTGATCACCCCTCAGGGGCGGATCCAGGAATATTTCTGTGGGGTTGACCATACCAGTTTCCAGCGTAACGAGGGTTTGGCATCCCCTTTCAGCCACTATGTACAGGTACTTTAACATTTGTCAGCCAAGGTAGTCAGTGAAAGATGCAGGCTGTGTACTAGTATGTAAAATACTTTTTTTTTTTTTTTAACATCAGTGTAATAAAGCAGGGGTGTTAATTGCGTAGGCAGCATGGGCAACACCCCTGGATCTGCCCATGCCCGTTCCGGGATTTAGGTGTATTGCTATTGATACGTACTCCATACAGTTTAATTCGGTTTAAGATATTACCCATTGTGAATGAGCTAAAAAAAAAAAAAAAATCCCTTCACTGGTGGTAACAATTTGGTAAAACTGGCGCCATCTACGAGTATTTTCATCAACTCTCTCTCTCTCTCTCTCTCTCTCTCTCTCTCTCTCTCTCTCTCTCTCTCCTTACATGTATCTGACAAGGAGTAAGATTTGGGAGTAATTATTAATAACAGACCATCACCATAACACCATATAAATGAAAAAGTAAGGGACATGTATAACTTGTTAACGAATATGAGAGTAGCCTTTACATACATCAATGAGGAAATGGTAAAGATAATTACATCATTTATAAGACCAACCCTTAAATATGCAGCAGTAGTATGGAACCCACACTTGAAAATGTATGTCGAGAGGATTGAGAAGGTACAAAGAGCAACCACAAGATGGATGCCAAGCCCGAGAGATCTTAGCTACGAAGAAAGACTTGATAAGCTACAATTACTAACATTAAAAGAGAGAAGAAAAAGTGGCGATGTGATCATGCTATATAAATATGTCGAAGGAAAATATTGACATTAAGGAATATATGTAGTACCTAGACAGTCATCCTCAAAAGGACACAGCAAGAAATTGTATACGAAAACATTAAAGAAAGATATGACAAAATTCAGCTTTCCAGACAGGGCAAGAGATCAGTGGAATATATTACCGGAAGAAGTCATGTGTGCCAAAAACATTCACAGTATTAATGAAAAATGTGATATAATAGTATTAAAAGACGGGCCACAACAAGCTTGACTCAGTCCTGCAAAAGTACAATTAGGTAAGTTAGGTAAAAATACACACGTCGATCAGAGCTAACACCCGCTCTCTCTTCGCGAGCGTGAGTGTACAAAGAGGTCTCGTCATACACAAGAGGTTAACAGGTGAATAATTCGCCTGTGGATGGGAAGGGTACGGTGGTGAATTGGTCTACTCAAATCCAGGATTTGGATCACCGCGAAAAGGGGGGAAGGGTTTAAGAAACACTGACATGAAATTATCAGGTAGTGTCAAGAAATTAAAAGACATAATGAAGAAGTTTAACCAATAGAAGTGATTACCATTCGGGAGGTCATGGCCCCTGCATAGCCATAATGTATTTCTGAAAGGGTCCTGAGGGATAATTTCGAGGCAGAATTTCCGAGGTTTCCCTTTTCCACCAAGTCTACTCGTTGGAAACATACCTGGAGACCCTGCAGGGTAATTCCTGGGATTCAGAAGCGATTCATCTGCTAAGGACACATTTGGAGAGGACCGTGATGGAGTTTTAATTGATCAGTGGTTCCTATGCTGTCATCAGCAAATAGGCTATCCGAGTGTTTCTGAAATTCTTGCCTTCCAGTGTTTGCGATTCTATGTTCTAAATGCCGAACATCAAACTGAAGCAGCAAAATACAGGTTCAAGATAAAAGTTGCTGTGTCATCACTGTAACTCAACCACTGATATACCGGTAACAGCTGGTTAGAAAAATGTTATCTGAATCTTATCTGGCACATAAATGAACACTTTTTGAGTATTCATTTGTGTGTGAGGACCGTGTCCTTAAATCTGACTACCTGAGTTGTTGAGTTGTTAAAATATAATATCCAGCATGCTCATCAAAGAAAGGTGCACAGTGGCAGGCTAGATGGGACCACCGAGGTTATAGTATTTTGTTTAAGACGGAAGAGTTAGGAAGCACTGCTTTAGAATGATGTCCACATGAATTTTGGTCGATGATAATGACGCTAATGATTACATCGATGATAGTGATGAATATGAAGATGCCGATGATAATTATATTATTATTATTATTGTATTTATTATTATTATTATTATTATTATTATTATTATTATTATTTGTTGTTGTTGTTATCATCATCATCATCATCACAGCATTATTATCATCATCATTTCTTCTTCTTAGTGTACGAGAACTCGGAGATACAGGGCAAAATGCTCAAAATGGTTTGTATGCGCAGACTGTGTTCAGTGTACCCACCACATGACTGATACGGAAATGCTGTCGAAATATCCAGTCAGCTGTCACAGATAGAATGTTATCATCGGTGATGGTGATATCTCCAGGGTCATTTGAAGGTCTTGGTCTATGCGGTGAAAATTCAGTGCTTCTCAGTTTTCTGCATCATCGTCGTACGTAACACCATCACTGCTCATACCACTGCCTGTGTAATTTGTGCCTCAGTAATGAACACACTGAATACTTTCTGTGTATACACGTCATTTTTAGCATTTTGCTTAATGATTCCAAACTCACATATACTCTATAGCATTAATGATACTTTTTATCATTATCACTGATACAGCGACTGCTATCATATTTTTTCATTAATACTGTATTATCTTCTGTCTTAAAACCATGACTCAAGCTATGGAGAGAGAGAGAGAGAGAGAGAGAGAGAGAGAGAGAGAGAGAGAGAGAGAGAGAGAGAGA
>JAGKTI010020146.1:0-16533 GCA_018397915.1 Birgus latro | reverse complement strand
GTGTAGAGTTTTCCTTAGGCAGTTCTTTACTATTCCAATCATTCTTTCTGTAAATCCATTTTGCCATGGTGCTCTTGGAGCAATGAACTGCCAGATACAATTTCGGATTCCCAGTGCTGTCTTAACCTTTGGGTCATTCATTATGTTCAAAAGTAAAGGTGCTGTTCCAACGAAATTAGTTCCGTTGTCGCTTATTAATCTGGTAGGACAAGACCTTCTAGCAGCAAATCTTCTAAATACATTCAGGAATGTCTCTGAACTGAGATCTTCTGCCATTTCTAGATGGACTGCCCTCGTATAGGTGCAAGTAAACAAACATATATACACTTTATGGGGAGTTCCCTCACCCGTAACAGTTACAGCCCCTGTGTAATCAACTCCAGTTACCTTGAAGGGCCTACTAACATTTACCCTATCCTCTGGTAAAGCAGGTGGTCCTGGGTAGTCATATGGCCTTTGCTCATACCTCCTGCACATTATACAGCCTTTGAGATACTTCTTTACAACCGATCTACCCTTAGGGATCCAATACCTTTCACGGACTTTGGCCAAGGTCTGTGGCACACCTCCATGAAGAGTCAAGTCATGGGCTTCCTTTACAATTAACTCTACAAAATAATCTTTCTTGGGTAGCAGTATAGGATGTCTAGTTTGGAAAGATAAATCAGCATTTATTATTCGGCCACGGCATCTAATCAGACCCTTTCCGTCTAAGAACAATCCTAAATCTCGGATCAATTTGTTCTTATCAGTGCCTTGACATAAAAGGTTAAAAATCTCTCCATAATACTTCCTTTGTATCATTCTCAACCAATATTCCATGGGATCAAACTTCTTAAACCCCACTTTCTTATTCAAAAATTTAGCAACTAACCTAGTGGTGTTAATGAGTTGTTATATAGATGAGAATCTGCTAATGTCAATTATTCCTGGCTCAGGTACTACTGGATCCAAGTTTACAACACTAACCTCAGCAATACTATACAGTCTTTGCTCAGGCCAATCCTTAGTGAGTAACCATTTAGGACCTTTAAACCACAAGTCATCCTTGATCAGTTTCTTTACTGTGGAACCTCTTGAAAGTAAATCAGCTGGATTTTGTTTAGAGGATACATGCATAAACTTAAATTTAGAAGACATTTCTCTTATAGTCTTCACTCTAATGCGGATGAAAGGAATTTTACTGTCATCCTTTCCTATCCAGTAAAGACAAATTTCACTGTCAGTCCATATATAAATATCCTCAAACTGAGTATCCAGAGTAGTGGTTAGATACCTGGCCAATTTAGTTATTCCATTTGAGGTAGGGTTCTTCCCTTAATTGGTGCAACTCTGGCTTTGGACATAATAATTTTACTGTCATGTCCTGTTGCACAATAAGCTACTGCTCCATATGCCTTCTGAGAAGCATCACAAAAAATGTGTAAATGTGACTTCTCGTTACTGTTTATCATTCTGGGAATACTTATGCTTGATGTTTTTTCAAATTCCTTCTGAATCTGTTCCCACTGTTCAGCATACGTTTCACCCAATTCTGTGTCCCAATCTAACTTTTCTCGCCAAGCCTCTTGCACTAAACATTTTCCCCTAATAACTATAGGACTGACTAATCCTAATGGACCAAATAACATGGAGACCTGACTTAACAGAGACCTCTTGGTGAGAGTGACATCGGAGAACTTAATCGGCTTTAAACTTATTTCATCAGCCTTTGTATCCCAGTTAAGACCCAACACATTTTGAGTTTCGGGAATGTCAGTATTTGGATAGTCCTTTTGTATTTTATTCCTCAAAAGCGGTGAATTTGTATTCCAGCTCTGTAGCGGCAAATTTGCCTTCCCACATTCGGAATTGGCTACTTCATAAGCCTTCAATACTTCCGTCTCTGTATCAGCAACACCTTGCAAATTATCCATGTAAAAAGCCTGCCCTATTTCTGGGCATTTGGCCCTTTCAAAATGATGCTTCAATGTGTTGCAAAGTAGGAAAGGACAAGCACAAGAGCCAAAGAGCACCGACCGGAAACAGTAGGTTTTCAATGGACTATCCTCATTTTGAGGGTCTTGAGGCCAGAGGAATTTTGTAAATTTCCTATCCTCCTCCCTCAATCCTATTCTGAGAAAAGCCTTAATAATGTCTGCTGTAAAAGCATAAGGTTTCTCTCTAAATCTTAGTAATACATTCCCTAATTTCTCTGTTAGTGTAGGTACACAGTATAGGCAATCATTTAAGCTGGCTGACCCCTTGGACGCTTTACTACTACAATTGAAAACTATCCTTATGGGAGTTGTTACTGAATCTTTGCTTACAGCATGATGTGGTAGATAATGTCCCTCATTATGGTTAACAGGGACTTCAATTTCTTCAATAAATTTATTCTTCATTTGATCCTTTATAATATTATCATATATGGTTAAAATGTTCTGGGTTATTTCTCAACTTCCTTAGAAGAGAATTTAACTGAGCTTTAGCTGCTTGGAAATTTGTAGGTAATTCCAAATGGTTTAGTTTCCATGGTAATCCTACCCAATACTGCCCATCCTTAAATTCCACAGACTGATTATACAAATCCAAAGTTATTTTATCTTCAGGGGTTGGATCTTCAGTGTGTATTCCTACACTGTCTATGTCCCAAAGTTTGTGTACAGGTTCAATTTTTTCATCTAACAAGTCATTTATCTGAGTAGGTTCTAATGCTGAACCTATTCTAGCTACCATCAATGACTGTGTGGGGGTAACAAAGACTGAATCTACTAATTTGGTATCTCCTTTGTCATTCTTAGGAAAAGGCAACTGACCCATAATAAGGTTACCTCCTGGACTCTTGAACAACTGTACTTTATTCTTCTTAAAGGTCCTGTGTAAGAATCTTCCACAGTAATCTGATCCAATTATCATTTTTATGGGACCCACAGTATCAGATTTTACATTATGTTTTGCCAATCTTATCCCTGAGCTTTGCAAATTATCAGAGGTTTCCTTTAGTCCCTTTATATAAATACTGGTTTCCATCTTATCCAGTACAGCTGCTGTTATACGACATTTATATCTGCCAAGTTGTATTAAGGGTCTAACTAAATCAAAGGACTGTGCTTCTTTAGTAGTTAAGAACCTTGTAATGGCTAGATTTTCCTTGCCGACAACAGGTAACTTTAATTTATCTACAATGTCTGCAGAAATGAAGGTTTTCTGTGCATCTGTATCAAAAAGAGTACATACTAATATGTTCCTATTTTCACCCATTACCTTTACATCAGCAATTGGAACTGCAGCTGGCATCGTTACTGGAGTATTTGCTTCCGCAACTGTCATATTGACACTTGCAGTTTTAGGAACCTCATGTTTCATCATCCTTGGACACAAAGCACTATGATGATTATCTTTTTTACATATGAAACAAAGATTTAGTTTAATTTTACAGTCAGCGGAACCATGTTCGGTATTCATACAAATCATACAACATCCCAATTCCTGAAGTCTCCCTATTCTAGAAGCATAATCAGGATACTGTTGGCAAGATACACTGGAATGTTGTTCACAACAAAACACACAAACCTTCTTGTCCTTTACCATGAAAATTTTTACCTTCTTAATTTCATCAGCTTGTCTATCCCCTGTCTTTATTAATTTATCCTCGGACTTTAAAGAGCTAAGAAAAGTACCTATCACTTCCTTAGGTACAGCCTTACCTATTCTTGGCTTGGCTTTGTGGTTCTTTTCCTTATTGCAGTCTTTGATTTATTTTCAACAGGCTTTACTGTTCCTTGCAAGTGTTTACAGAGTTGCATCAAGCCTTTCTCAATCTCCTCACAGGAGAAATTATCCTTTTGGTACCTGCCATACAGAGCGTCCTTAGTTCTTGGTAGAAGTTTTAAGGACACAATTCTAGAAAGCACCCAGTCTGCTGCCTTAACATCTTCGTAAGTACCTAAGGCCTTTAAATTACAACCTATCGCAATCCAAAAACTTTGCAAGGACTCAAAATCATGTCTAGGAATGGGTAATTCAATCAGAGCCTTTAATAATTGGGTAATGGCTTACTCCTTGTCTTCATAATTCTGCTTAAGGATAGCCAAAGCTGCCTCATAATTGCTTTCCTCCACAGGTAATTCCTTTATCAGTTTGTAAGGCGTCCCTTTGACCTGTCCTAACAGATATGTGAGCTTGCTCACATTAGGAAGATCTGTTCTGTCATGGACTAAGTATTTAAACTGATCCCAAAAGGATTTCCAATTCTGCTCCCCATCAAACTCTGGAAGCGAAATTTGGGGTAATGCAGCCTTATTTGCTTGTTCCACAGCTTTTGTTCCGTTGATAATGCTGGCTAATTTAAATTCAACCAGCTTCACAATGCTAGATATTCCTCCAATTTACCTTCAAATTTGGAGGTTTCTGCTTCCAAAAGATCTTTATCATCAGCTTGTACGATGGCTGCTTCCAAGTTCATATAACTTTCCTCGTACTTGGCCCATCTTTCTTTTAATAGGTTCAACGGACTACTTAATTTCTCCTTAGTTGGAGGTGTTTCATCTAAGGACTGTCTACAGTCCAGTATAGCTCTCGTTACCCATCCTGCCTTACCACTAGCTGATTTTTGCAACAAGGAAATAGACATTGTTACTGATTTCTAAGTTACGGGAGTACAACCTCTTTTTTTTTCTTTTTTAATTTAACAACCCAGATTTACTGAACTCCATCGTTATTTATCATTTTAAATTTTGAGGGGTGTGGGAATAGGGGTTATGGCTTTAAACCTATCTCCCTGGGTTATTAAACCTCTGGGGTGATTTTGTCCTTCCCACACTCAGGTTCCAAAATAATCACAATTCTCCGGAGCTCAGTAATAATTAACATTTTAAATTTTAAGGAGTGTAGAGATTTGCCTTATGGCTTTATACCTATCTCCCAGGGCTATTAAACCTCTGGGGCAGTCATTATCTCCACACTCATTACAGCATAGGACCACCCAAGGCCTGCAGAGCATAGAACCTTTCCTTCTTATGCTCTATGTAATTTATGAATTTTTGCAGAACCGCTTCTCTGCCTTTATGATTCCAATGGATGCCATCTGTTTTTTGGTAGGCTTGGAAAGGATTTGCATTGAAATGAATGAAATCCTGCCCTTTTCTAATCCTCTGCAACTTCCGGTTTATGGCCCTACTCATGAATTTGTAGGTACCATAGCAAACAGATGCGCCATATGGTAGGTTCCTAGGCTCAAGAAGGGTTATTGCTACTGCAGATTTACACGAGCCTTCAATGGCTCCTACCACTGCAAGTATATTTTCCACAATTTCATTAACATCTGAATCTTCACTGATGTCATTTCCTCCCAAAAAAAAGAATAGTGCGATCATGCTCCCATTCTAATACGGCGTTTAGCCGCTCATCCTCGGAAAAGGGACTTGCCTTTCCTCCAGGAGCTCTGTATATACGTATTTCCATGTATTCTACTTCCACGTGACGTGGTAATAAGCTGTGCCCTACGAAAGCTACCTTAAAGTCGCTCAACGCCTCTGCACACATCTGTTATCTTCACTCGGGGCACCAAAATGTGAGAAAAAAAATAAGCGTCCTAGATACTCCTCACTAGAGAAAGTTATCTAAAGTTTAACAGAGGTAAATTTGCATAAGTCTCGTGAATAAATCAGGCAATTAAATCCCCTAACTCACCTACAATCACCTCTCATATACTAGCTAGTTCCCTAAGATTTGGCCAAATCAATAAGGTCACTTAGCTATATAATGAGTCGAACAACAAGATGATGACAGGCGTGCTGTTTCGGTCTTTCCTGGGCAATCAGGCGTCCTTGGGGTCTATGTACAAGCAGTTTAGCGCAGCTACTGACGGAGTGAAATCTGCTCAAGGAGTGAGCAACATGGCGAGCTTCTTGTCCCTCATAGGATAGAAGAGTTACCAACTATTGCTTAATTACAAGTCAAATACAGCTAACTTACTCCGTAAAATATACAAGGTGAATCTAACGTAATCTAATCTTAGTTTTAATTAAACTAAACAAGATATTCCCCCTTTTCTACAGATAGATATACTGTATATATATTAAAACTGGCCTCTCGTCTGATTGTGGGCTTTTTCATCTTTACCACGTCATTCACGCAGGCGCAGTTTAGGTCATTGGAAAATTCCCTAGTTTTACATGTATGTACACACCTGTCTACCAATGTTAAATGCAGTAGCATTTAATTTATTAATAATAAGAATTAACAGAATGTAATCTCTGGGTTTCTAAACCTCTCATGTACACTTTCCTCTGCCCTTTAACGATCGACAACTAAAAGTAAAAAGCACAACAGCTCAGGGGGAAAATGTTTCCCACGCCTTTCTCTGAAATCTCCATTCTTGGAGATTTCAATGTTCACAACCACCTTTGGCTCTCTGCTCGTTTCACTGATCAACCTGGAAAACAAGCCTATACCATTTCTATCCTTAATAACCTAGAGCAGCTTGTACAGCACCTTACCCGTATCCCTGATCACCTTGGAGAGAGCTCAAACATACTTGACCTTTTCATTACAACTAACCCATCTGCTTACACTGTTAATCTTTTCTCTCCTTTGGGCTCCTCCGATCATAACCTTATTTTCTTAACCTGTCCTATTTCTCCGGTGAAGGCTGGGGATCCTCCAAAGAAACGTTGTCTGTGGCACTTTGGAGCTGCAGATTGGGAGGCCCTCAGGCAGTATTTCTTTGATTTTCCTTGGAATGATTATTGCTTCCATGGCCGGGAGCCATCTGCGCATCCCTTACGCATTACGAAGGTTATTCTCTCGGGCATGGAAGCATACATTCCTTTCTCATATCCTTTGTCTAATGCAAAAAAGCCTTTGTTTAATCACACTTGTTCTAATGCTGTCCGCAACAAGCAGAGGCCCTACAAAAGGTACCGGAGCCAATCCACCCCTGAATCACATCTTTCTTATGTTTCTGCCCGGAATTGTGCTAAGTCTGTTCTTCGTTCTGCTAAAAATAATTTCTTCCACACTAAATGTTCCCAACTCTCCAACTCAAATTCTTGACAGTCCTTTTGGCACCTTGCCAATAACCTTTTTAACAACTTTACCTCATCATCCTTCCCTCCTCTTTTCTACTCTGACGGCTCTGTAGCTATTTCTTCTACTGATAAAGCCGATCTTTAGCTCAGATTTTCTCCTCCAATTCCACCTTAGCGATTCCGGTGCTGTTCCTCCATCACTTCCCCCCTCTGACTTCCTCATGCCTGACATTAAAATTTCTTCAGCTGATGTATTTTCTGCCATCACTGCCCTCATTACTAACAAGGCATATGGTCCTGATGGGGTCCCTCCTGTTTTCCTCAAGAACTGTGCTGCTGTGCTTACACCCTGCCTAGGTAAACTCTTTTGCCTTTGTCTATCAGCTTGTACCTTTCCTTCCTGCTGGAATTTTGCTCTCATTCAGCCAGTCCCAAAGAAAGGTGACCACTCCCAACCCTCTAACTATCGTCCAATTGCTTTAACATCCTGTGTCTCGAAAGTGTTTGAGTCTATTCTTAACAGAAAAATTTTAAAACATCTTTCCTATCACAACTTTCTTTCTGATCGCCAGTATGGGTTCCATCAGGGACGCTCCACAGGCGATCTACTCACCTATCTTTCAGACTCCTGGTCATCCACCTTTCGGGACTTTGGTGAAAGCTTTGCCATCCATTGCGCTTGACATCTCAAAGACTTTCGATCGAGTCTGGCATAAATCTTTAATTTCTTAACTACCCTCCTAAGGTTTCTATCCTTCTATCTGCGCCTTCATCTCTAGCTTCCTTTCTGGTCATTCTATAGCCGCTGTTGTAGGCGGCCACCGTTCTTCTCCTAGATCTATGAACAGTGGTGTTCCTCAGGGCTCTGTCCTGTCACCAAGTCTCTTCCTTTTATTCATGAATGACCTTCTAAGCTGTACATCTAACTCTATCCAATTATACACTGGTGATTCCACCCTTCACCTTTCCATTCGGTTCCCGCAATGCCCATATCAGCATTTACTTTAACAAACAAGGCATGATGCTATGGCACACCTAATGTCTGACTTGGCTCGTATCTCTGAGTGGGGTAAAAATAATCTTGTTTTTAATGCATCAAAGACTCAGTTCTTCCACCTATCTACCAGACAAAACTTTCCACAGGAGTACCCACTTATGTTTAATAATCTCCAGCTCATTCCTACTTCATCCTTGAACATGCTTGGGGTTTCATTCACTCGGGATTTATCTTGGAAAGAACAAATTACATCTCTTGTGAAATCTGCTTCCATGAGATTATGTGTGCTAAGCCGACTCCGAACCTTCTTTACCCCTGCACAGTTGTTGACTTTATACACGGGTTTTATTCGCCCCTGTTTGGAGTAAAACTCTCATGTGTGGGGAGGATCCCCACATACAGCCCTTCTCAATAGGGTGGAGTCAAAGGCTTTTCGTCTCATTAACTCTCCTCCTCTTACTAGCTCCCTTCAACCTCTGTCTCTTTGCCGCACTGTTGCATCTTTATCTATTTTCTATCGGTACTTCAATGGCCACTATTCCTCTGAACTGTCTGCTGGCATCCCTGCACCTCTACGACGGGCACATAGTACCCATCTAGCAACAACCTCTCATCTCTTTTCTGTCCAACTCTCTAATGCAAGAGTTAACCCTTACTCCCAGTCCTTCATTTATGCAACTGATCAACTCTGGAACTGTCTTCCTCTGTCTGTATTTCCTACTTCCTATGATCTCCAGTCTTTCAAATGCAGTGTGTCCAGGCATCTCAAAATGAACAGATCTTGAATTTGGCTCCCTTTTGTGTTGTTTTTGTTTCTTGTTGGAAGGAACGGTTTGCGGGCCCATGGCCTTTGGTTCCTTCTTCCTTGCATAAAAAAAAATCCACCTTAAACAATTCCGATGCTGCTCCTCCATCACTCGACTTCATTATGGCTTATATTAAAATTTCTTCAAATGATGTATCTTCAGGCATCACTGGCCTCAACACTGACAAGACAGTTGGACCTAATGGGGTCCCTCCTGTTGTCCTCAAGAACTGTGTTTTTGTGCTTACATGCTTAAGTAAGCTCTTTCGTGGTTGTCCATCAGGTTGCACCTTTCCTTCATGTTGAAAGTTTGCTTTCTTCGGCCAGTCCCAAAGAAGGCTGACCATTCCCAACCCTCTTACCATCGCCCAGTGGCTTTAACATCCTGCATTTCAAAAGTTTTTGATTCTATTCTTTAAAAATAAAAATAAAATAAACAAACAAATTAAAGCATCTTTCCTATCACAATCTTCTTTCTGATCGTCAGTATGGGTTCCACCAGGGACACAATATGGCGATCTTCTCTCCTACCTTTCAGACTCCTCGTCATCCTCATTCCGGGACTTTGGTGAAAGCTTTGCCATTGCAATTGACATCTGAAAGGATTTTGATCGAGTCTGACATAAGTCATTAATTACCAAAATGCCCTCTCACTGTTTCTTTCCATCTATCTGTGCCTTCATCAGTAGCTTCGTTTTTGGTCGTTCTATAGAGGCTGTTGTAGATGGCCAGCATTCTTCTCTTTGAGCTATCAATAGTGGTGTTCCTCAGGGCTCTGTTCTATCATCAGTTTTCTTTCTTTTATTCATCAATGGCCTTCTAAGCTGTATATCAAACCCTATGCACACATACACTGATGACTCCACCCTTCACATTTCCATTCACCTCCTGCTGCGTCCATCTCAGCAGCTGCTTCAACAAGCAAGGGATGAAGCTATGGCACACCTAATGTCTGACTTGGCTCATATCATTGACTGCGGTATAAGTAATGTTGTTTTTAGTGCATCTAGAACTCAGCTTTTATATCTTTCAACCCAAAATAATCTACCACAGGAGTATCCTTTAATTTTTAACAGTATCCAACTCAATCCTGCATCATCTTTAAATAAACTTAGAGTTTCATTCTCTCGTGATTTATCTTGGAATAATCATTTTTACATCTCTTGTAAAATCTGCTTCCAAGTGATCGGGTGTGCTAAACCGACTCCATGGCTCTTTACCCCTATACAGTTGTTGATTTTATACACGAGTTTTATTCGCCCCTGTGTAGAGTACAACTCCACATATGCAGAGGCTCCCTGCATACAGCTACTCTAAACAAGGTGGAGTCAAAGGCTTTTCATCTTATTAACTCTCCTCCTCTTACTGGCTCCCTTTAACCTCTACTTCTTTACAGAAGTGTTGCATCTTTATGTCTTTTCTATTGCTAATTCATTGGTCACTGCTCCTCTGAACTGTCTGATTGCACTCCTTGACCAATACTGAAGGCACGTAGCATTTACCTACCAACAAATTCTCTTCCCTTTTCTGTCCATCTCTCTAATGAAAGAGTTAGCCGTTGCTCTCAGTACGTCATATTTTTAACAGGTCAACTCTGGAACTGTCTCCCTCTGTCTGTATTTCCTACTACCTATGATCTCCAGCCTTTCTTCCGCAGTGTGTCCAGGCATCTCAGAATAAACGGGTCTTTAATTTGGTTCTCCATTTTTTGTTTGTTTGTTTGTTTTTCCTTGGAGGGAACAATATGCTGGCTCCTGGCTTTTTTTCCTTCTTCCATGCATAAAAAAAGTCATATGGTGGTAAGGATTGTGCACCATCACTATCCCATCAAATCCATTAATCCTGGCAGATTTTGGAAACTTCTCTTTCTGGCTGAAACCTCCGCTTTTTATGAGAAACATCGGAAATTCAGAGAGAAAGTGCTCACCTGAGCTTAGACGTGGCCTATACAGGTGACCCTTTATACACCTGGTATCATGTACTCTGGAGCAAAGCTGCGGCTGTCACATTTTCTATGGTAGTGGTAACTATTGCAAACCACTCGGAGTAGGTAGATATTTGTTCATTTGGTACGAATTTACATGTAGTACAAAAATATATTGGTTTTCACATAGGCAATACATGTGTTGTTTCACTCTCCAAACACTTCAACATACCTCACCTTCCTTGGCGACCTTACCTCATCATTTCTGCTCGGTTATCCCTCTGGCACCACGTAATCTTTTTCCTCCACATCGGGAATCATTTTCGCCCTGAATTTCATCGTCGGAGAGACCGTGGTGCGACATGTCTTTACTGGCCAGGCCACTGCTAACAGGTGAGTTGCCGAGAAAATGACGTGCTGGGAGGGGGGGTTGCGTGGGGTCAGGCGGTGCCGTTGTCTGGCGGCGGGTAGAGAAAGGTCTACTACATAAGCATACCAAAAATCACCTGTGAAACTTTAAAAAGGTGCAAATGACGGACCTCACAGTTGCAAATCGTATGGATACGTTGAAAGGACTCAGCGTGAAAAAAAGTTGTAATGTATCAATGTGTCTATACATTATCGGGACGCGGCGGGTTAATGGCACTAGCCCAATGATGGCATAGGAGCAACTCAAGCCTTTGCCAGCATCCAGTGCAATTAAGCAGCCATCTGGCATAATGGCATAGGAGTAGCTCATGCTTTCTCCAGCATCCAGTGCAACTAAGGAGCCAAAAAGGATATCCATGTGTTTACCCCTGACATGGAGGGGTTCACAAAAGGTACCCTAACATTTGCTGTTCCGTTCCACTTTGGCAGATATCGGTGTCTGTTAAGATATCACGCATAGCAGTTGATAAACCAAAAGAATACCTCTGAGTCTTGCTGGATACTGTCCAAGACACACAGCAGTGCCGTAGTACTGCCATTTTTGCCCATGAATTGAAAATGTATAGGACTGACAATGCCACCTTGTCTGAGACTCGCCTCTCTGGAAAGGGCAACCTAACAGAAGCAGGAGAAATGTGTACAGTCAAAGACACAACTATCTTCCCAGTTCCTTCCAAAGAAAATTAACACCTAGTGAAATACAATGAAAACCCTATCTCTACCAGTGCGTGTTTCAAATGTTTCGAGTTTTCCACTATATATTTCTCAAACTTTGGGAAGATAGTTGTGTCTTAGATTGTACCCATTTCTGGAGGAGATTCCGAAACAATTTAAAATGAAACAATGGTATTTGCTTTGTAGTCTGAAGAAACCTACTACAATATATCCAAGAATCATCTGTGGGTACAGCACACACCACTCTCTAAAGGTCAGTATGCAACACTCACCAGTGCCTATGCCCCTAGGCCTGACTCTGAGGGCATAGTCAGAGACTACTTTTCTGCCTCTTTTGATACAACCATTCGCTTGAGACATAATGACAAATCCATCCTGCTTGGAGATTTTAATGCCAAAGTAGGAAAAGATAATCAACTCTAGGAAAGCATTAAAGTCTACATTGTGTTGGTAACATGAACAACAATGGCCACAGAGTGCTTTCCTTATGCTTGGAAAACAGCCTGGTCATCACCAACACCATTTTTCATCTTAAGATTATACACAAGACACAATCTAGGCATTGGCACCTAATTGACTATGTCATTGTAAGGCAGCAAGATCGAAGAGAAGCTCTTATAATCCGAGCTATGAGAGGTGCTGAGTACTCAGCAGATCATATCCATATACTCACCAAACTGCAACTAGTCATATGACCACAACTGTGCCATAGACCATCCTCCAAGAAACTAAACTGTAGTGTTTTAAAGGATGCAGCATTATGTAACACTTTCTGCAGCAATGTTGCAGACAAGCTCTCTCAGTGCCCATCACTTGACTCAAACAAAAATGCATTAAATACAAACGCAGAGTAGCTGAACATTAATACATTGCCTTAAGTCATAGCAAATGAATCTCTAGCCTGTCCAGTCTCTACCATAATTATTGGTTTGTCAAAAATACTGAGGACATACATGATCTTCCAATAAAGAATAGAGCACATAACAACTGGCTGGCTCATCATAGCTCCCTATCCCTAAAAACTGAATTCCAGGCATATACTCTCACCTCCCTGCACGACTAACCAAGTGCATAAGGGCCCTCCCCCCCTGTAGAAAGCAGGTCATATTGAAGTCACTGACATTTTTTTTTACTTTTTCATTATATATAAAAAAAAAAGTACTCAAGATGCAACATCCTACCGATCAAAAGGCACCAGACAACTATATGATACATAACTAAGTGAAATTTCATGACTCTGTAGTGAATACATTCTGAGTTTAGGCTTTAGATTAGTTGTATATGGCACATTGAAATTCCCGTTTTTTTTTTTTTCCAAAACTACTTAACCTGTCACATCCCGACAGATTTCCCACCTCCGATACCCCCCAGTCCCGAGCATTTTTTGAAAAAAATTATTTTGGCTAAAACATCCGCTTTTGTTGAGAAACAAAGGAATATGAACAAGAAAGTGGTTACCTGGATCAACAAGTGGTCAGAACAGATGAGCCCCCCTGGTGCAGGTATCGTATTCTGTCACTGACGAATCTGGCTCGCATGTTTTATATGGTAGGTAATTTTGGTAGAAACAACCAATAACACGACTAAATTTATTCATTTTGAACTAATAAACAATAAGAATAACAATATAAGGATTTTCAATGAGATATATAGGAGAAATAAGCATTGTTCAGTTGCGCGAGCATAGCGAGTTTGGTCATTTTCGTCCCATTGAGTCGCTAAGTATCTTGTTTCAGGAAACATATATTTTTATCTACTTGCATATTATTGCTCCAATGACATTTATGACTTTATGTAAATGGTTTCAGCTGTTTACATTCATTATGATGATATTTAGCATACTGATAGCGTATATTTGCATACTCAGCGCACTCGCTATGACTCTTCTTTCAACATACATAACATTATTTGTAATAACATATTATTCTTTCGATGACATTATAACATTTTACACCCAATGTAAATGTTTTCACCTATTCACAATCCTTACGACGATATTTAGCGCACTGCTAGCGCATAACCACGTAGCAAGCACACTCGCTACCACTCGTGTTTCGACTTAGAATATATCTATGCACTATAATAATAATTTTCAGCTAATATTATATCCGTTTCCACTTTATACTAATATTTACATATTCACTGGTCTTATAATTACACTGAGCATCAGAATATCGCACCTTTATACACTCGCTAGGAATGTTTCGACTTAGAATATATTTATGCAGTAAAATAATAATCTTCAACTAATATTATACCCGTTTCCACTTTATACAAATATTTACATATTCACTGGCCTTATAATTACACTGAGCGTCTGTATGTCGCATATTTTCCTGCAAATGAGCGTCTTATCGATCGCTATCACACCTTCTCAGTACTGCATCACTGTGTGGTATTCCCTGAAACAGGGGTGAATGCAGACACCCACGTCACACTCAACACACTCATAGCGGGTGTCTTTTCTCTGAGTGTTGGGTCTCACTCGGGAATTACCACACACATGACACCTGCGTCAGGGCCTAGGTCTGTTTGGTTGGGGAGGGATACGAGTGGCAAAGTGGCGACCGGATATTCTCAGGGAAGTTTGGGCGGTAGGGGCAGCGCGGGGTCGTTGCTGAGTTCTCTCTTCATCATACTTGGCTATAATTTTCCTGACAAGCTCCATGACAAACCCTTCAAAGGTTTCCTGCACGCCTGTTGTCATGGCATGCAGGTGGTGGCAATTTAGGGCAGTTATGTCGAGCAGGTGAAAGAAGAGCTTTTTGTACCACTTCATCGTGGTCCTGGCACACTCAGCACTAGATATCATCGAGTCTGACTGGTCCACGAGCCGCATATTGATGTTATAATCCAGCACACACTCAGGTTTCCAGATGCGGCGCCTGCTCTCGCTGCGGTAATCCAGGGACTGTGTGATGCATCAAAGGGCGGTGAACCGTCAATAAGAGGCAGACTTCTCTGTTGTGGTTCCACACTCTTGCTAGGATATTATTAGCTTTGAAGAATACCACCTCATTTTCCTCTAGTTTCTGCCCGAGCCTGACCATGTGACCGCGGTTCAACTTTACCGTACCACAGAGTCCCCCGTCATGCAGGTGTAGATAACGAGCGAGAAGAGGGCTAGTGTACCAGTTATCGAGGTACAGTATGTGACCACGATGAAGGTATTCTTCAATCATTGTCTTCACCACTGCTCCCGAGAGTCCAACACTCCGATCTTTTATTATGTCTGTCTGTACACCGGTGTACAAGACTATGTCTTGCACATAACCAGTCCTACAGTCACACATAATAAAGATCTTGAATCCAAAACGGTGCCTTTTGCTGGGTATTTACTGGCGAAAAGAAATATTGCCTCTCCACATCACGAGACTCGTCTATGACAGGGTCTCTATAGGGATAAAATGAGGAACGGAATGTTTGTCGAAGGTGATCAAAAACCAACCTAATTCGCCTCATCTTGTATGAGTCATTTACATTTGCAGGATCATCAGCATCGTAAAAGTAGAGGCGGCTTAGAATTTGCTGAAACCGATTACGGCTCATAATCTTGCCAAATATCGGTGTCTGCATGAAGGGTCCATAGTCCAGTATGACGGAATTCTGTTTTTACATAAAATACCCATCAAAAGTACCAGGCAAATAAATATGAACATCTCTGACAGGGAGACATGGTAATCGTAAATGATCGAACGGCTGCTCCTTGTGCCCAGTCTTTCACTCTCACGTCGTTGGCTGCTTGCAAACCTGTTGGTTTGTTCAACAATCAGCTCGACAAAACCCTCACCAAAAAAGAGGTGGAAAAAATCCAGCCTGCTTGAGCCACAGTGAATGCCAGGAGCAATGCAGCCAGCTCGTCCCTGCTCAGTGAAGGGGTGAATTATGGGAGAAAAATCATTCCCATCTTCCCAGGTCCAAGTGACATCGCCCCCATCGTCGCCTTCGTCGGGGTGGGGAGGAGATGATGGTGGGGGAGGTTGGGGAGGAGGAGAGAGGAGGGCTTCCCCATTTGCACTCCTCTTCCCTCGTCCTTTACCCTTACCCTTACCGTTACGGCCTTGGGGATCGTCAGGGGGTTGTGGGGAGGAAGTTCGGGAATATTGGGGAGCAGATTGGGGAGCATAAGGCTTGCTGGGGAGTGGCTCCTCCTCACCTCCCGGCTCCCTCACCACACCACTTGATTCACCCCGTTCACTCACAGCCGCACCTCGTGAACTCCGCTGCCTCACACCACCATGTGAGTGCAGTGACTCACTCCCACCACTCTCCCTTTCACTAACCACCCCAACACTTTCCCTTTCACTGAGCACTCCCTCCACACCACTTCCGCCCTCCCCAAACAAGACACTAGGCCCGTACCTGAGTGTACGACGTGCTGTCCTCTCGGGGCCACAATGGGTGATGATCTCGCGGCCCTACCACGTGGCAGCACATCCCATGGCTTCCTTCTCGTCCTCGTCCACGTCCTTGCTTTCCTCTTCCACATCATCCAGGGGCTGGAGAGAGGTTGTAGCACGATGTTTTGGTGCTGGCTGGCCCTCTCTAGCGGCACTATACATGACGTAGTGCCACTTCCTTGGTAAAGGGACCTCTTCATTACTGCTACTACTTTCCCCCTCCTCTGGCTGGATGTATTCTTTGTCAGCCACCTCGTCATCGAGGGGCGAATCACTGTCACCTGTAAAGG
>JAGKTI010020145.1:0-16533 GCA_018397915.1 Birgus latro | reverse complement strand
GTGTGTGTGTGTACACAAGTCCAAGATGTAAGCCTGTGTGTGTGTGTGTGTGTGTGTGTGTGTGTGTGTGTGTGTGTTTTGCTCTCGTTTGCATTCTTTCTTTCTCTGGCGAATCATTACCAAGTCCTTAATATTACATCATATAGTTATCATCTAATCCTTTATTGACCCTTCAGTGACATTAGGTCCTGGGATGGGCTATTTGGTCTATACCTTTATGGTGAGTGTGATAAGTCGCTCTTCCCTGAGTGGCATTATGTGAGCAATAGCCCCCATCCAACGCTCGAATGTAAACCTTCGTGTGCACATTTGGCTAGAGTACCTTAACACACAAGACTACCTGGCGTCCATTTGGTTACCTGCACACGGTTACCACCCAGAGCAGTAAATGGTTTCCTGGACTGCAAGAAACCAATCAGCCTATCACTAAACTGCACAGACATCTACATTCATTGAATGGATGATTGTGACGTTGTGATCTTGTATACTAATACTTCATTATATTAGCCTGAAGACTTTTTACTCTCCATCTGACAAATCACTGGTGTCTGTCCGTAGACTTGGGCAGCTGGGCGTAGAGATTTCATTTCTGGAGCAAATTTCGGAGAGTATTAACTATAGAGTCATGAAATTTCACATAGTTGTGTGTCTTATAGTGAACTGGTGCCTTTTGTTAGGTAGAATGCTGTGCCATTAGTATTTTTTTTTTCAATTAATCTAAAAAAAAAAAATATTTTTTCTCAGAAATTTCAATGCAACCTGCACAAGGCGTTTGAAGCCAGAACTCAGAAAGTATTCACTATAGAGTCACGAAATTTCACATAGTTATGTCATATAGTTGACTGGTGCCTTACAATAGGCAGAATTCTGTGCATTAAGTATTTAATTTTTGAAAATAATGAAGAAGTAAAAAAAATTAATTTTTCTCAGAGATTTCAGTGCGACCTCCTTCCTTTGTGTTATTCAGAGGGGGGAGGGCCGATATGCGCTTGGTTAGGTGTGCAGGGAGGTGGAGGGGTATGTGCTTGGTCAGGTGGAGGGCTGCAACAGCGTAGCATTGCCTATGTTTTCAATTTATTCCAGGCATCTCTAGACAATTTTATTCAGGTTATGAGAGCCAAGAATAGTGAAGGAGATGATGAAGGTTATGTCTAACATCTATTCTCAGGAGCTGAGTAATATCGCATGCTGACAGTAAGAGTAAATCTTACACACTCATCATAAGAAGCATCACTGTCCATAGGCTGTGACACCGGACCTAAGCAATATTTCCGGTAAATCTTAGTACCTAATGCTATATCATTACCTGTAATGAGTGACGGAACAAATAACGTTACAGTGATGACATAGGATATGCGAAAGAGGGTATCAAAAAAATTCTCGTCCTGTTATTGCTTCCGCCAAGGAGGTTATGTTGTTGACAAGGTTTGTCTGTCTGTATGTATGTATGTTGTCTGTCTGTCTGCTTGTTTGTCTGTATGTATGTATGTAGGTAGGTAGGTAGGCTGCAGGTAAATATGTTAGAAACATTATGGAAACCCTATTGGAGGGAACTGCACCAAACTTGGAAGAATGATTGAAGACCATCAGAAGAACAAGTACTTACATTTGGGGCGAAGATCAAAGGTCAAGTTCAATGTCATGACAGGGAGGAGGAGGACGCATTGGTAGAGGTATGTACCCTGTGAGTGAATACTAAACAAGAGAGTAACAATGCTTTTTGGACGGTACACTCACCGACTGCAGTTCCTCACTATGGCTAAATTGAGTCGAGATTCGTGTCGGGGGGAAAATGAGAATATCCTTTATATAATAATTGTGAAGCCAGATGTCACGAGGGAAATGAGAATAAACCTCTGGTCGATTATCACGAGAGATTTCACTTTTATGCTGGCTTACTTCACCATTTCTCTAGAGTCGAGAATTTTATAAACTTTCTCAGCAGCACACAGCAGAGACTAAACCCTCAAGAAGGCTGTATTACTGTACTGTTGGCCTCTGAGAAAGTTAGTTCAACCCATAACATTCATAAATTAATAATAATAGTAATAATGATAATAAGCAGGAACTTGCTGGTGCGAACTCCTAGCTGGCACAACGGATTTAAGAATTAATGCCAAGAGCTGGCCTAAATACCAGTCGTGATTAATGTAAGGAGTTGTGCTAACTTGGAGTATGTCACGAATTTTCTACATTGTAACGTTATGTTGGGTAAGTCGTGACATCGTCCCATAAATTTGAATTGTCTGTTGGCGCGGTAGCCGTTACACGCCGGCGCGCGCACCTCCCACGCTCGTCGCGCCGCCGATTCAAATCAGTTTTAGTCTGCTTGTAGACACGGCGCGACGCGGGACGCCTTTCTAGGCTCTGTGCTTTCTTAGCGATTTCAGATTTCAGCTTGTATTGGCGTGTCTCCTGCAGCCCCACCCACTTTGGTGATCGTCACAGCAGCTCTGTTTCATCCATACCGATCAGTATTTTCTGGTTTTTTCCTAGGCTAAGCTTTTTGAAATATTTAGCGGTTATCTGAGTGTTTGAGCGAGTGAGTGCATTCCTTTACTTGATTTGAATTTCATGTAACGTAAATTCATTTCTTTGTAATTAATAAATTCACAGTTCTTTTCTTGAGCTTTGTTAAAGTTTGTTAACTGTGTTTGATTACTCCACTCTATTATTTAATACAGTTTGCTACTCTGCGTTAGCACAACTTTTGAATTAAATCACGGCCGGTACTTAGGCCAGCTTTGACATCACTTTTTAAACCCGCTGTGCTAGCTAGGAGTTTGGCTCAGCCAAGAGCCTGTTATTATTATTATTATAATTTTTTTTTATTGTTGGGGGGGGAGAAGAAACTTTCTCGTAGGCCAACGGTACAATATTGCAGCTCAATAGAGTGTCTAGTTCTCTGCTGCGTGCCGTTGAGGAAGTTTGTAATTCTCGACCCTAGAGAATTGACATAGCACACTTAGCTATACATTGTATACCAGTTATACAATATTTCATTATTTCTTGGGAATACTTAAATTTCCCCTGACATCTGGCGACACGCCAGAGTAAAAATCTCATTTTCCCCTGACAGAGTAGCAAAAGTGTACTAAATATGTGGGGAAATCAAACACGACTGTTACATTTAACAAAGCTCAAGAAAACGAACTGTAAATTTATTAATTACATGAAAATAAATTTACGTTACATGAATCTATCCAAAATCAAAGAAAGGGAAATGCACTCACTCAAGCACTCAAACCAATAGCTAAATAATTTACTGAGCTAAATATCAAAAAAAAAAAATAATAATAATAAGCCAAGAAAAAACTAAAGTAATACTAGTCAGTGGAGATGAGACCGTCGCTGCTGTAGTCGATCACCAGGTTGGTGGGAGATTCGGGAACACGCCGATACTCCAGGATATTCCGAGATCACTAGAAGAAATCTATCCGCGTTGGGTAGCGTTGGGTATCGCATTCCGCGCTCTGTGACTATTCATAGACGACTAAAGTTCGATGCTGCCCAAACACGAGCATCGTGTGAAAAGGGTGTGGCCAACTAACGGCCAGCGAGGCAAGTGCAAAGAAATGACAATTCAGAATTTATCGCTCAGAGGAATGCACTGTCTGTACATAAAGACAGTCACTCGCGAGAGAATGACGAAAGTTTTGAAAACTTGATGCAAATATAAGTACACAAGCGGACGGTTAAGAGAATGAGCGAAATCTCATGGATTTCAGAAGTATTCGTCGCTCCCCCAAAATCAGTCAATGTCACGATTTACGATACACAGTTTCACGGTTCAGGAAATTCGTGATAGTTCGGAATAAATAATAAATGAACCCAATACCACAGTTTCGTTTTCAGGGAGAGAAGAGGCACCACTGACTGTGATTCCGAACCTTGGTTTGTAACTGACCATGGATAGAGAGGAACTTTCGGTCATGGGTTTATAATTGCGTTCAATAATGCTTTTACAAGTCACGTGTTCCGAGCTAGGGAAGGATGATTCTAATCTTTGTAAGTCGCTTGAAAAGTGATGGTTAGCTTATTAACACACATGTTCCGACACATTTGGAGACGGTGTATAGGAAATATTAACCTCAACTGTACATCGGCAGTTGTAGTGTTCATAAAATGATAGTATACAATCGATACATTAAGCAAATATTCATAACAATCTTTTAATGTCATACATAATTGTCTCATTTTTCTTTTCATATTGCCATTCATTCTAGTTGTTGTTGTTGTTGTTTTTGCTGTTCTTGTGCTACCCCAGTCTATCTGACCGAGCAGACCTATCAACCGTAGGCAAGCAACCGCCCCTACAGAATCATCCCATGCAGTGGACCAATGTTCCCATGCGGCTGACACCGCCTTGGCACAGCGAGGCACAGGGATGAGGGTGCAGGTCTGGTTCTTGGGTGGACGTCACCTAGTTAACAAGAGCACCAGAGTAAGCTTCACCTCACCCCTGTGGTTCTTAAACTTTCTCATGCAGCCAACCCCGTTTATTAAAACTAATCATGTGGTGGACCCTTAATTATGAATAGATTTCCCTCGTACCCCACCTTTTGAGTTTAAAAGTGTTTGTAGGCTGTAATATACTAGAAATGTTGCTGAATTATTTATTAATGGCTTAACTTGAACATAACTTCAGATTTTACTGTCATAACATTATTGAATTTTATGTTTTATCTGATACTCAAATTAGCCTGCGGCCCCCTTGGAACGTCCCACGGACCCCTGGGGGTCCGCGGATCACGCTTTAAGAAACATTGGGCTATATGATTACCACCCAGCATTGTAAATGGATTCTTGAGTTACAGAAAACCATTTGGCTTGGCACTCAGTGTAAAAGCCACCTGAAATGGAAAGAAGAGTAATAAACAGTGACAGGAAGAACAAGTGGTGCCAGGCACAACAAACCTCGCCCGACAGTAGTTATTTTACTGCTGTTAAATACTGTCTCGTTTCTGCCATTTACTGTCAGTGCAGAAATAAAGTCTAAGGTAATGGCGCAAATGTTTTCCAGTTAACGCCCTCTGAAAATCCGTGATCTTGCGTCTGACCTTCCAAGCTCACTCAAGGTCAAAGGTCATGCTGCCAAATGAAAGCTCATATGAGACTTCCTATATCTTGGTAATAGTAAATATATCTTCAACGAGTCTCGTGTTATAGCCCCCTGAATAACCGTGACCTTGAGTTTGACCTTTCAAGGTCACTTACGGTCAAAGGTCAATGTACCAACTAAAAACCCATATGGGATTTCCTTTATGTTGATAATAGTAAATATTTATCTACAACCAGTTTCGAGTTATAGCCCCCTGAATATCCGTGACATTGTGTTTGACCTTTCAGGGTCATTAAAGATCAAAGGCCTTGGTGCCAAATGAAAGCCCATGTTACGAGTTTCTGTATGTTCATAATAGTAAATGTCTCTATCTTCAACCGTTTTCAAGTTATAGCCCTCTGAAAATCCGTGACCTTGATTTTTACCTTTCAGGATCACTCGATTACCTCCAAAATTTAATTACATTCTTTGGCGGCCAGTGCCCACATATCCTGAAAGTTTCATGTAATTTCACTCAGCCGTTTTCCCGTAATGTTGCTAACAAACGAGCAAGCAAACAAACAAACTCGACCAAAAACAATTCCTCGTCGGACTCCGTCCGGGCGAGGTAAAAAGAGAAAAAGAAAGAGAAGAGGACAAACACAGAAAAGTCTAATAGACATAAAGGAAGAAGTAGGCACCGCCTATCACTCTAGTTTGGTTACATCGTGTTTGGTAGCTACATTAGTGAAACTAAGTGCCGCTTCGATATTTTCTTTGCATCTCAACAAAATGAATCCCATACATGGTAAGCTTCACTGGTGAGGTATAGTGCTTACAAATGAACCCATGATGGCCCTTCTAAAGATGCTAATGATTCGTGTGCTCGACAACACCCGCCTCAAAGGTGACGGTGGAAGTGCAAACCGAAGAATGAAATTTGGTTAGGATCTGAACAGAAACTGGTGACTGGAAATATCTTTAAGCGTATGAAGAAACTTTGTGAATATAGCATGGTCAGGAACAAAAATTTCCCAACTATTCAACTGGGTATGTCCGTCATTTTCCTCCCTGGTATAATATCAAAGACAATCATCTTTGACAGAGAAACATATCTTCCATATTCACCCACTCACGAGAAGCAACACGAGGGCGCATAGTCTAATCCTCCTTCTGACTCCACCTACAATGATCCCCTCAAAAAAGCCTCCAGATAGTGATTCTTTCCTCTCTAAATATCTCCTGACCGGAGCTTGTGACTTACTCCAACCATGTGTTTTGCAGCTTTCCTCTTAGTCTCCTCCATCCTGAACTGACTCATATATTACATCACTTTTAAGAAAACGTGCACACGTCCATATAGCTGAGGTTGGTTTTCACGTAGTATGCAGGTAAATTACCCTGACTCAGTCTCACAGGGTAATTGCTTGTTACAAAATAAGGTCACATCACTAATACCCCACGATCTTGTGCAGGCACTGGGTACCAAAGGAGTCAGTTCACTGTTCCCAGATACAGTTTATTGGTCATAACTCACAGTCGTAAAGCAATACAAGGAGCATCAGCGCCCTGGAGATGGAAATTTTCGTCCCTCTACACAAATATCAACAACGCCAAATGTTCGAACTGAGTGAGTTTATACCTCCATAAGCTACACTAGTCACAAGACCCTTGCTTCCTCAACACATGCGTGAACAAACTGTACCGTTTCATCCAATAAGCCATCATATGCCTGGGCCTTGGTCTTGGGACATGAAAACTTTAGTTCCAGTGATTTCGCCTCTTCGTGAAGTGCCTGGAAATCATTCATTACTGTCTCCAGCGTATCTGCAGGATAACCACTTCATCAGCAAAGTCAGGGGCGATGACCATAAAATTGCCAGTTGATACTTCATAGTGACTCTGATTCACAGCCCGGCCCCGTGCCCAATCCATGTACATGTTTAAAAGTGAGAGAGCAAGAACACATCCGTGTCTCACCGAGAACTTTGCTAGAAAGAATCAGATGTTCCCCCTATACACTCGACAACATTCTCAGTGTCTGAATACAGGCCAACCCATGCAGGGACTCCACAGAGTAGCATAAGTTCCCATGATACCACTCGATTTATTAATCACATGCCTACTTGAGATCGATGTAGGCTGCTGAAACTCAGGACGGGGTTCCACAAGAAATGGAAATGCTAGGATGTGGTTGACCGTAGATTACGGGGGTATGAACCTGGATTGCTCAGGACTCTGAAAGTTTAGCAAGTAGCTCCAGATTCACTTCAACGGTACGTGAGCAAGAACCTCGCATGGCATACTGAGTGCTGTAACACCATGATAGTTGCTGCAGTCACGTTGGTCTTCTCTACTTCCCAGGCAGAGATGACCAAAACCCCTTGTTCTGTCGGACAGAATGATACCAGTCCCACAAATGGACTCCATGACCGCATGCAGTCCCCTAATTATGGCTTCATCCCCAGCTTTGCACTCTCCCATATGAATGCAGCAAGCACCAGCCGCCCTACCACTTTTAATCCCAGCCACTGCCTTCCCGACCGCATCTGGAACACGTACAGCGGGACAATAGTCAACGGTTGCACAACAGCCAACGGAAGCTCTCCACTGGAGGGTTGCGCCATATACAGCTGATTCAATTATCCAACTCAGAGAACCCTATACTCCCGTCCCTGACACGAGCCGCCTATCTGCTATCCGAACAATTAGTCGTCATATGGGTCTGGAGTGGAGTTTTTTCATTGCTAGATAAACAGGTCGAAGGTCACTTGCATGAAGAGCATCCCTCTGCCTCTTCAGCAGTTTCCTTGGCACGCCTTTCCTTGTAGCTTCTTAACGAAACTTACCTGACGAGACAGAAGTTTGTGTTTTTCACAGCTTAGAATATTAACAAGAGGAAATTGACATGTGGAAGAGGTGAAATATTAGGTGAACTTTTGTTCCCGACTGTTCCTGGTGCATGGTACTGAGGTCGAACTAGGCAAGGAGCATGACTAAGACTGAGGAGTGAAGCCATGAGTCCATCACGAAAACAATGCAAATAACAGGACTGGAAATAACGTACCTGATAGTAACGCTGTGGAGGGCAGTAATTTGTTCCTTCACTGAGTGACAAATGCTATTACCACCGTGAGCCCCCACCACTTTGCCAGCACGTTATCCCCTCAGTATAAGTCCGTGTTTCTAGTTTTATTACATTTTTGCCACAGTCAGACGATTTCTTGTAAGTTTACGGGAAACTTCTCGTACTGTAGGCCAGGGTTAGAATATGTACCTGTTCACCTCTTCTCTAGCATAATACCAAATTTTAAAATCATACAGCCATTACCAAACGAGTTTCTTCGACACTATAGGCATCTCGGGGCGAAGCTGATACAAAATATCTCTAGTTATCCCTTCAATACGACTATACCTCATGTTCTTTTACCACTACGAGATCTGTTCAGCTATGGCCAAAATTCTCTTACTGGAGGGGTTTTTAATAATTTCTGCTAAAATTCAGTGGCTCTTTTTTGCTCACTCTCAGTAGAATGTAGGCTAATCGTTGGGTGTTAGCAGGAAAAGTGTACTAGGGCTGCCTTGAACACTTTTTTTTTTTTTTTTACATTTTATTCATTTTTTGCGGTGACATTATTTGGTATACTACCAGACGATTTTACTCATCCTGGGACTAACTCGTCATGGAGAAAAGGTTATAAGCACTCTTCACCAACCCCGTCAGTAACATCATGACATTTTCTTTTATTCCCGCCACCGCCAAACAAATTTATTCAGCATAACAGACTGGCCTTTCGCAGTGAAGTTGTAAAGTAATCCGTTACACCACTAATACGATGCCGTCTCTATTTTTTTTTTTTTTTACTCACTTGGACAACCCTTTCTATCAGGAGTGACAAATATAGGACTGTATTTTCGTAAGGACAGGCGGCTTTCTACCGCTTGTCCATGGCGATTTTTTCTTACAATAACAAAACGGTGGAAGGAAAAACAAATGAACCAAAAAAATAATCCATACACCAGATTACAGGTATTCTCCGTTCTTTAAAAATCTGTAACAGCTGGACTTGAACAGCTGTAGGTTGAAGTCTGGGGGAAAATCACTTTGAGAAATCGAGTTTCAAAGAGATGCAGTTCGGGGAATAAAAGAATTCCGATAGGCAGAAGTTCTGCAATATGGCAGTGTGGCAGTCCAGTCATGCCCGCTACCAGATGCCCGTGTAGTGCGGGGAAAGGGAAGATGTGGGGAGGTGGCACAATGTATGAACTTCGTCTGAGCATTTGCCATAAAAGTATCTGTAAATCAATGCAAGGAGGTAACATTTCTTCTTACTTGCAGGGTGGGTAGTTCATTTGTAACAGTATACTGCGCATAAATTTTTGTATGCTATTCGTAGCATTTTAACATCGACAGACTTTTGCATATATAACACACAAGGTAATCCTAACGAGCTGTGTGGAGAAAGAAGCAGGTAATTATGAGATGCCATGGAGCCTCCTTCATCTATTCGGTTGAATGACTTATTTCTTCATATTAACTTTGCTTTTCACAGACGATTTTATTCGACTTTGTAGAGAGTTATTCAGCTGGAGATGTTAGGTATAGCCATCACTAACCTGTCAAACTGTATGAAAGTTGTAGTTGCTGTACTCCGTTCCGTCTGATCGAGCAGACCTGTTGACCGTAGGTAAGCAATTGGTCCTAGGGGGTTGTCCCATAGCTTCCCAACGCAGTTGATGTTGTGCCTGTGTCCTAATGTGGCATGTGATGTGCAGTGCTCCATTATACATGTTATGTTGTGTGGGTCTGTCCTACCAGCTGGCCATGTGTCATCCGTGATTCCACCCAACCCAAATCTAAACTGGTAGGTGAAAAGGTCTGGGTGATGTCCTGCTCTGATCACAGCTTGATGAACTCAATCAAATCTATTTAAAGACACCTCCGATGGGTGCATGTCAGGAGGGAGACTTGTAATATAGTGTTCTAATCTAGGTGTTGTGTTGCCCTGCGCGAGACGTGAGTATGTAGGTGACTGCTAATGTTGAAATGTCTGGAGGTGGGATATTTCTGTAAAGGGTTTGGTAATGTTCGTGTGGTGATTGTTTGGTATGCCTAGGCGTGTTGTGTGTGCCTGTCATGTAATGATAGGGTGTTGTGTACTGGCATAGGCTGCTGCATAGAACTGTGTACCTCTCATATCATGGTAGTCTCTGATAGGGAGGACTTTAGTTTAAGAGCGTAAGTGAGCTGTGGAAGTGGTTTTGGTGCAGCCAATGGTGATGTGTAGGACGTTGTTCTGTATCGTTTGCAAGGTGTTGTTTTAAGTTATTAGACAGAATGGGAGCTCATGCCAGGAAGGCATAGGGAATTAGTAATCTAGTATATTGTTTGTAAAGTAACGAGGGTGTTTCTTTTTGTTGCTTTGTTTGGCCGTGTAGTTGCTCTGAGTGCATTAATTCTGAGGATGCACCACCTCTTGAAGCCTTGTATACGGTGCTTGAGAGTGAGTCTGGTGCCGTATGCCATTTCAAGGATCTTAATGCAGGGAGGGGGGGAGAGGGCACATGTACATTATTAAGTGTGATGTGAGGGGTGTACCTGTATTCATGTTTACGGCTGGTGATGTGTGTTGTGGTGGATTTGGCTGGAGCGATCGTCAGCCTGATGTCCTTCACGCACGTCTGGAGTGTGCTGAGGTTGTCCTGCTGCAGTGTTCAGACTGTCTGCAGTGTGGCGTGTGGTTGTTATGGTGATGTTACCTGCATGTGAGGCAGTATTAGCGGGTGGCTGGGGTGTGAGAATATGATGCATATACGAGTATAGGCTGAAGAGCGTGGATAAGAGAACTGAGCCCTGTGGAACTCCCTTATGGAAATTTCGTGTTCGTGATGACCTGCCCTGCAATATAACATGTGCTCGTTTACCAAACAAACAGTTGCAAGCTTGTGTTTGCTGTCATCCTCCATGTTCGTGCTGTATATCTTGGTGATTAGTTTGCGCCATGGGATGGTATCGAAGACTTTACTAATATCTGTTATTGCGAGAAGCGTGCATTGTGCGTGGGTTCGCAGAGTTAATGCCGTCCGATGCTTGTGTGAGATTATTCAGTGAGGTGCTTGTACAGTGTAGTGCTCTAAATCAGTGTTCTGAAGGAGCAAAGGGGTGTGACTTTATTGATAATGGGGTATTCATATATGTAATGTTACGGGTCTATACGAAGAAGGGTGTGTTGGGTCCTACTTTGGTTTAAATAGTGATAACTGTTCAGTGTTTCCAAATACTGGAAATGCTACAGTGTGAGTATGACTAACTGGTAAGGTGTGTGAGGGCATAGATGCCTTGTAGTCCTAAATGTTTCAGGTGCAGGTTGCTGTCATTCAGCCTTGATAATGTAAAGTGTCTGTTCTGGACTGAAGGAGGTTGCACTGTGATCCAGTGGAAAGGACTGCCTGTATTAAGAGGTTGCTTTTCAGACTCAGTGCATGTCGATATTAAATTACTAATGTTTGCGTAGTGGTTCACGAGTAGTGTCCTTGTTCTTAGTAGGAAGGGATGGACTGGGTGTTGGAGGTGATGACAGCTCTGGTCTTGGAGGAGCACTTTTATGATTTAGTGATACTGTCGAGTATTTTGTAGTGCCGAGGAGCATCTGTGGAGTGATTAAGTGTTGTTACAAAGGTCTTCCAATATTCGGTTTTCTTTATGCCAATTTCGTTGTTAATCCCATTGTTAAGTTTCTTGAGGCCTTTTGTTGGTGTCTTGTGTGTATGTACAGGAAGAGAGGAGGTGCAGTTAAATCTGTTGTATCTTCTTATGAGGCGGGTAGTCTCCGGTATAAAGTTTGGTCTGTAATGTCTTCCGTTGCCTTGTGGAATGTGGTTTGTCTGGGGTGAGCATGATGTTGCTTAACTTAGTTATGTGCCTGTTACTGTTAGTGATGGGTGTGTTGTTCAGTGTGATGTTCTGCTTCTTCAGTAAATTTTGTCCAGTCTGCTTTCTTATAGTTTGTGTGAATTATGCGTTATCACTCTGGTTTAGATTGTGTTCCTGTGGTGATAATGATGGAGAGAGGATCTGTAGCGAGTTTGGGCTCCGTTCGCCAGGTTGAGTGCAAATAATGGCGAACACAATGTGATGTCTGGCAAGGAGAGGGTATGGACTGTGGTTTGCCTGGTGTGAAATTGTACAACACATTTTGTTGAGTTGCGAAGCAATGTCAAGTCCTCGCCGGCTGTTTTGATTGTGTTCGTAACAGGTAGTGTTTTTGGCGCTTAAGCCCCAGCCCATGATAAAGGTAAGTGTCTGTGTCAGGAGGTATCAAGGTGGAAAATGAATTTTAGAAATGTTGGTTTCTTATTTGTGACCGGATTTGACAATGAGTTATTGCACTTCTAGTGTTGTGTCACTCTGGAAAAGTGACAAAGATAAACTATAAAAAGACGTCGCGGGATCTAAGAGAACAGAGCCCATAGACTCGTGCAGGTGTTTGGCGTGGTGTGGTGAGTGGCAGCTGAGTTGGTGAGCCACACTGACGCGCACGCATTAATTACCGGCACAGATCAGCTCACGCATAATCGGAAATCTCGGTGGCTAACTGATTGTCCGATTAATTGATTGACTGATGGTGTCTTATTCATTCAGTGACTGATTTTCTCCCTAACTGGCTGTCATACTGACTGACTTCCTATTAGTTAACTGACTGACGACTGAATGACTTCCTAACTGACTGACTAACTTCACATCTGATTGTCTGACTAATTAATTTATGTACTGACTGACTGATTGACTGACGAGACTTTCTAGGTGACTGACCGACTTCCTTATTAACTGAATGGCTGATTAATTGAAACCCTGAGTGACTGAATGGTGGCTGACTCTGACTAACTAACTGCTTTCCTGACGAATGATCACCTGACTGACTTTTTAACTGACTGTCTCAGTGAATGAATGAACATATGAATGAACTAACAGAGCGACTAGAAAATGTATGACCTGACAGACTGAATGAAATGATGCTTAACTGTGTGGGTGGCTAACTAAATGATGACCCAATTAACTGAAGGAATAGATGCTAAGACTGTGTACCTGACTAGCCTGCCAACAAAATGATATGCTAACATAACACTTCCAGTGCCATAATTTCTTTTATATTTCATATTTACTACAACCTATGATTTTTTCCAGCTAACAAGACATCTTTCTTTTTGGACTGGATGGGTTAGATAGAGCTTTTAATAACCGTTTCCTCTAAACTCCACCCAATTGTGTGTTCGGTAGCCAGACTAAAAGCGTTATCGTACTGAGGAAATCAAGAAGTTAGAACATCGGGAATAACGTTGTGGCCCCGACGAATATTGGGCGATAACTTCTCGACAGCGCTGGTCCAAAAGAAGAAAGGATCATACAGCGCTCAGATTCACAGGTAACTGCTTCACAGGTCAAGGTTTCACAGGTTTCAGAGGTCAATATCAGTGCTTCAAGGATTAAAGGTCAAGGATTTACAGGTCAAGGTTACATATATCTAAGGTCAAAGTTTCCTATATCACAGCTCAAAGTTTCACAGGTCACCGATCAAAGTTCCACACGTCACACATCAAGGCTTCACAGGTCAGAGGTTAAAGGTTCACAGGTCAGAGATTAAAAATTCATGAGTCACAGGTCCAAAGTTCACGTATCACAAGTCAAACTTTCGCAGGTCACAGGTCAAGTGCTCACATAACACAGGTCAAAGGTTCACAGGTCACAAGTCAAAAGTTCATAGGTCACAGGTCAAGAATTCACAGGTCACAGGAAATGGGTTCATAGCACACAGGTCAAAGGTCCACATCAAAGGTCAAGAGTTCACAGGTCAAAGGTTCATAGGTCATAGGTTAAATGTTCACAGGATACAGGTTCACAGATTAAAAGTTCACAGGCCACAGGTCAAGGGGTATCAGGTCAAATTACAAGGTTTCACAGATGACAACTTCAAAGGCAGGTCGAGATGACAAAGATTGCCAACACACGAGAAAAGAGAGAGAGAGAGAGAGAGAGAGAGAGAGAGAGAGACACACACTCTCTGTNCACAGGTCAAGGGGTATCAGGTCAAATTACAAGGTTTCACAGATGACAACTTCAAAGGCAGGTCGAGATGACAAAGATTGCCAACACACGAGAAAAGAGAGAGAGAGAGAGAGAGAGAGAGAGAAACTTACACTCTGTTCATTTCTCCCACACATAACTGTGCCAAATCTTTTACTGCTGGTGGGCCTGTTATATATCGTCAGACACAAACAGTAAATTACTGGAAAAACAAGAAACCAAGCAAATCCCTTAGAACAAAAGGATGCACAAAGAGCACAAATGTATGTCATCTTCACCAGGAAATAGAAGTCCTTCCAGTCAAGACCACAGTAAAATAAGAGACACTTAGTTCATTGCCTCGGCACAAGACCTACCTCATCTATGTAACTCCTCTCACGCCATTCTCGCCATCATGAAGCAAATAACTGCACTACGAAGAATTGCTTGCACTCCTCCGCCACCATCAAACACTAAATTACGCAAATATTTTCACAAACCTTTGACCACTAAAGACATCCAGTATCTCCAACTGAGCATTTTCCTACAAGAGCCTCCCTTGATTCCATAGAAACTTTCATTTCCAGAGAGAGTTAACACTGCCAGACTGCAACATGGTCATCACCCTTCTCTACACCAGTACAGACATAAGACACACAATTCACCCTGCCGCCTTAGTAATGCCAATTCTCACACCACAGTGGGTTCCTTTACCTCAGGCACATCATTCTTTATCAAAAATCTCAGAGTTGGAACGTCCGACTGAAGTTTCGTGATTTTTGCAGTCCACTGAGTTTATGCTCACGTAAGCCAGGGGTCACAACAACTGCGCCAACAACTTACATCCCGACATAAGCATTTCAGACTCACTGGGCAGGAATCTGTAATATTCAAACAGGTGGTAAATTAACCTCTACTTACACGAACAAACTGCCAATTACGTGGTCGGAAAGTAAACAAATGCGAAGCAAAATGGGATAAAGTATACGACGGAGTAATAAAGTGCTAATGTACGCTCCCCCTTCCACACCCCACCTCATACCCAACTACTCACCTGCACCACACCGGGTTAATGGAACACCGCCATAACATGTTTTGACGCTGGCATGGTGTGAATATTGCATTACCACACAGAAGGGGAAAATAAAATGCCCCATAGTTAAGATTAATGATTTTGCCACAACACAGTACAGACACACGGTGAATAAAAAACAACTTCTATTTGGCCACTGGCAAGCACATGGCATTCACAACGAATTGCGCTGCTTTATTATACCTACACACTTTATTATCATGACGCTTTGTACTTCAGTACAGCTACGCACGTCATCACAGAAGCATATACTTGAACCTTCACCTACACCTGGCCTTGCATGTGTGCACACTCCGGCACCAACTGAATTTACAATGGCTTCCTGCCTAAACCAGGATAAATAGGTCAGTCTAATTCATGCATGAGGCAATTTTTTTGCGAATAATCAGACAGCGATATCGTTCCTGCTTCGAACTATTCTCAGGGACTGGATAAGTTCTCTTTTGGGCTCAGTTTCGTGATGGTCGACTACCGTCAATTTACAGATACGTGAAAGAATATGCGACAAAAGCAACAGCAGTGGGTCACTGGCAGACGTTGTGTCAGTGGAGACATGATAAATAAAATAAAATATCTCCCTTTTATTTTTCTCGTTCTGTACTAAAACCACAGAGGTTTATGTGAATAAGGTGCTGAGTATAGACTGAAGATGAGCTATTACCAGCCACCTTCCACCAGGCCTGAACAGCATTTTTCACCTTTTTGGGTTATGAATATTTCCAGCACATCTAATACTGTACTTACATTCATAGAGAACATCCTTAACCCTTTCACTGCTGCGGTTAAGCTTTATTATTTTACTCTAATTTAACAGAGAAAGAAACCTTACGCAGAGTTTAATACAGTCTTTATAATCATTTCTAAGCGATTGCAGAATTCACTTATTATACTCCCACTAAATCCAGATGCCTAAGCAGCGAGAAGCGCTACACAGTTAAATGATCCAGCAGCAATACCCACAACCATATCCAAGAATGTGCCCTCGTTTTGTTTTTAAAAATCATAATAAATGTCTACATCCAGAGGTGTTCCACTTGTTTTAAGTGATAGCATCAGCCCTGTCTGCATAGTTTTCTGTAAACCTTCACCATTCAGGGTATCACAACAAGGCCTTCACATACATCACAGCCGGTGAACGAGGAAGTGGGCAAAGCCTTTCGTCCTCATTCTAATCTCCGTCTCCAGTCCTAGACGCTGACTGCCACTGGGCAAGTGACTGCTTTGCAGTGAGGGTTGGCCAGTGGTAGGGTAAGGGAAATTTTCGTCTTATATATAAACGTGTGTGTGTGTGTGTGTACACATACACATACACACACACACACACACACACACACACAC
>JAGKTI010020144.1:0-16534 GCA_018397915.1 Birgus latro | reverse complement strand
GAGAGAGAGAGAGAGAGAAAGCTTCTATTCCTCTTCCTGCCACTACAGTATACTGACAATGCACAACTAATCCTTTTCCCCCTCTTCCGTACAAATGTGTGGTGTATGAATGTGAGCAAGGATAATGATAGTGATGATGATGCTACCAGCTCTTACAAGTCCACAACCTCCCATACTACCACTCCTACTGCAACTAACTCTCACCCCCGCACGTCAGGAGTGGAGTGTGGGCGCGAGCAAAGAGGTGGTGCTGAGTGCGGGAGCCATCAAGTCACCCCAGGTACTCATGCTATCAGGGATCGGTCCGGCCTGGCACCTCAACCAGCATGGGGTGAGCATTCTATACCCGCGTTTCTCTAACTTGGCCTAAAATTGCCAGAGCTCCATCTTGCATACCGACTTCCTACTATAGATTTACGCTTGAATATTGTGCAGATCATGAAGAAGTGCTCTGAAATGAATGTAGTGAAAAAGCATTGTCTTATTTTCTCACTGAACTACGTGCAATAAGCTGCAAAAGGAAAAAAATCTGGGGCAGGTTGGGGTAAAATGACTATAGAAGACATATTTTTACATAACATATTACTGTATTTACACACAGATTTTGGTAGTTTGATGTTTTTACATTCTATTTTAACACTGATTTCTTGCCCTTCTTGCATTTAGGGAATATTGCAATTTGGGATTTTTACACTGAGATTAATGCATAGAGATGACCTCATCTGAAGTTTTATTTATTGAGATTTCGCCGTTTTTGAGTTTTTTGCTCTGAGATTAATGCATACAGATTACCTTATTTGAAGCTTTTATTTAATGGGATTTTGTCGTTTTGAGATTTTTTTGCATACTGATGGTTTGGCTGCTTGGAGAGTTGGCATTTTGGGTACTTGTTATTCTGAAACTCTGGCACATTGAAAGTTTTGTACCGAGATTCACGCATTTGAAAATGTTAACATTCTTGCGATACTCTAGTGGCTGTAGCAACGTTTTAGCGATATTCTAGAAATTTTTGCACATTTCTTTTACGGACATGCTAAAACTGTACGGTGTCAGTACTTTGCGACGTTTAGTTATTTATTTTGACCTGAAGTATAGACTACATCTTTTATCTGAAGCCTATTTCGGGGATAATCTAGAAGTTGACGCTTTCTGCTGGCAATAGTTAAGAGATTTAATCGTAGATACTGAAGGTGTAGGGATTTTAGCAAGTATTCTAGCTGTAATCAAAGGTTTTGGTATCATTACAGCGATATTCTAGAGATTTCAGGGGTGAGTGACACAAGAAGCGCAGGGAGGAGAGTGGGGAGAGGATTGGAAATTATACATGGGGCCGAAGAATTGACGGAATGGGGGGGGGGGAGAGACTGGGAAAGGACTTGGGACAGAACTATATTCTGTTGCTGGACCCTCCCAGGGCTCGGCCTACAAAACGCCTTTTTTTTTTTTTTTTTTACTGGCCTACTGAGTTACTGAGTAATTTAAGATACTGAGGAACTATTTATCTTTCGTCTGCCAGCCCGGCGCCCAGCATGTGAGGGTAAATTGAACAACGAGTAACTCCAACATGCTGAAGAAAAAAAAAAAAAAAAGGAAAGCTAGAGATGAGTGAAATGCAGTAATTTGCATTAGTACTTCACGTAGTAAAAAAAAAAAAAAGTAACTGCTGAAGATGTGTGTGTTACTCAATGAGCAGAAAATGTGGGTAGTAAATTTACCCTCGCAGATAAAGGTCAAGGCGACTGATGCCGCTACCCAGGTGTAAATTAGAATGGCCTCTTGTAGATCTGGTGAAAAAATGTTGAGGGAAACTTGCACAGATCATATTTTTGTATGTCACACTGAACAAATAATATCTAACTGTGTCCTTGTGGAGGGGAAAAGTTGACTGTTCTTTGAACTGCATGAAATCCGAGAATGCAATGCAAAAACCGAAACATCCGACATAAGCAGAAAAGCCAAGCATTACGATATATGTAAGTCATGTAATTCATTCAAAAAACAAATGTCACCACAAATTAATCTAATGCAAAATCACAATAATTCAACTTTATCCTACGATTTTGCTCAAATTTACCTCATGCACTTTCACTAACAATTGCTCCAAACAGGGTGTATAATAATTTGTATTTTTCATATGACCAAACTTTAATCAGTAAGCACTCTTCCACGCAGTTTCTTTCACAGGGACATATGTTATAAATATTCATATATTAAGCATTTTTTCCTCCTCACACATGAAATTCCCTAGCATAATATTGGTAAGGATTTGAAGCTAGTTGCGCAAAAAAAAAAAAAAAGTGGATTTGTGTGGATTTATTTCTGGCTATTTTGGTATCAAGTTTGCCACACCTAGATGGGAACTTTTGAAGATGTGTGTGTTACAGATATTTAGTTTAGTCTGACCAGCTTCTTTCACATCAGACAGCTTGCCCATCATACGGCATCATACGCACAGCTATGTTGTCGTAATCCTGGGACTCGTTCTCTGTTGTGAGATTAGGTAAATTCTGAAACTGCGAATTTGGTGCTTAGCCTTTGGAAACGTGTGCAGGAGGTTGAAAGCTGATCGGTGAGGGCTGGATGAGGGTTGACGCTACTCAACCTTCTTCTAGGACACACGGTTTTCAGAGATATTTGGGTTTTTGCCGCGCCCACAGGGACAGAAAATACAGTGTTTGTTCCTAACTGTGTCACGCACTCACTCGTTCACTGAGTCATTGCAGGCCTTATGGAAGGAGTGTTAGGAAAACGAAAACTTCAGCAACAGTAGACTTCCCCTTGGTCCAGGTTTCAGGCAGACTGGGCCCCCCTTGCCGTTGCGCACTTCCAGTAATTAGGAACACGAATTTATGCGCGATGGTATAGCTTTAACCTCGCAAGGTTCTAAGTATGGTGGGACCCCTGAGGGCCGCCACTCACAGGGGGGGTGTCGTTTTGTATGGCCAGGTTTTTAACTGACGATCGTGAAATTTTGCATATTGGTAGATGTTCATCCTGGCCACGTTTTGGGGTGGGTGGACCCACCGAGGGTCGCCCTTCACGGGGTCGCCCCAGGGGTCCCGGCAAAGCCATTATGCACGGCCATAGTATTTAACCAAGAAACACGAAGTTTTGCTTATTGGTAGGTCACTCTCATCTTAAATGTCAGGACCAACTCGCCTAACCCTGGGCTCCTCCGCTCCTCATGGGGCAACATAGGATTGGATAACTGATGGATGGATGGTAGGTGTTTATCGCGGCCACGACTTGGCAAGGTGGAGCCCATGACGACCGCTCCCCACGGACGGGGTGGGGCGGACCCCACGGGGACTATGCCTTTTTTTTTTTTTTTTAATCTAAGAACACCAAATTTCGCACAAAGGTAGTCTTTTACAGGGCCACATTTTGGGCAGAGTGAGATCCCGAAAGTTTATCCCCTTGGGATATGCCTGTGGGGCTTGACCAAACCCTGTATGTACGGTCATAGTTTTTAACTTTGGAACACGAAATTTTACATGCGGGTAGACGTTCACCGCAGCCACGTTGTAGGCAGGGTGGAACCACTGATGGAATCACTCCACGCGGGGGAGGGCTGCTTCCACGGGTGCAACGCCATACTTTTATGAAGTCAACGGAATTTTCCATGGTGGTAGATTTCTACCGGCTCACAGTTTATAAAGGGTGGGACCCCTGAGGTTCGCTTCTCCACCTCAACTGCAAATAATCATTTATTTTTCCTTACATTATTGCAGGAGTGGGCGCGGCTATCAAAGGTACGAGTATCCTTTGTCTCATTAAATTTCACGTGACTCGTCTCTTCCCTGAGCCTAAGAATTGCCAAGCGTTGCGACTTCCTGGAGGCTGCCAAACAGTGCTGGATTTTTCACTGATTAATTCCTGTTTTTCCGAAAGTCTCACAAAAGCAGTCGCCAATCGCGCTGGTTTACCTTTACTACCAAGGAACATAAAATGTCCTAGTAATTTTCGGTCCGTGCTCTCCTCTAACCCATTACCCCTGAACAACCAAAGACGTGCCAGTGAGAAATCTACTACCATACCACCTTGCATGGTCTATACAAGTCTCTCTCTCTCTTTTATATATTTACCACTTACGCTCATGCTCTTCACTCAATACATCCCAGTCCTGAACGATGTGCGAGGTAAGGGAGAGAATTTATACGACCACTGATCCCTACTATGGATATTTTTTCTCTGTTTTCTCTACAAACTAAAACACCTGCCGTTGTTTTTTTATTCATTATGCAAACTCCTCTACTCTCTCCTTACCCACTTCGTTCCCACCCTCCCCCTAAGCATGTACCCGTATTGAAGCATGGGTGAGAATTTTTAGGACCATAATCATACCATTTTTTTCTTTTTTAAATCTTCAGTTTTCTCCTGTTTTTCTTCAACAGTAATATTTACTACCGTACTATTTTTACTGATAGCTCTGGGTCTGTCTTTTTTTTTTCCTGTTTTCTCCACATATGAAATAACTAAACTCCTGTGCTATCTCGCATGTACTGTACCACTGTCATGTATTCAGTATTTCACTCTCCCTCTCTCCCTCTCTCTTGGCTCCCAGTCCAGCACGACCTTTAAGAATTTCCACGACCACATTAACCACCTCTGCCGTCAGCCTCACACTCCCTCCTCGCTCACAGTCCCTATCTCCTCCCCCCCCCTCTCCCTGTCCATATCCAAGCCTGCCTCATTCCCTCACATTTTCCTCTACCAATTAGCTCTTTTACCTCACACACCTCTCCTCCCCAGATCCCAATCCTATACAGCCTACGAGGTGTCGAAGAGAACCTCCAAGATCACTTCCCACTACTACCGCAGTATTTTTTATTTTCCACTCATATTTTTAGGTATCATTAGCAACCAGTACGCTTACCCCTGATTTTTACTTCTGTTAACCCTACACTCCCTCTCGATCCACCTCTCTTTTCCAGATCCCAGTCCTGCACGATCTACAAGGTGTGGGTGAGAACTTCCACGACCACATCACCCTACACGGTCTGACCTGGACCGTCTCCCCGCCCTCAGCCTCACACACCTTCCTCGATCACTATGCGCACGGTGCAGTGTCAGAATATACCTCAACGAGACAAGGTATTGAGGAGATTAGGGACGCTGGGGATACTAGGGAAAGGATTCGGATATAGAAGGGTGGATATTAGGGGTATGGATCAAAGGACTGGGGTGCTCACCATCACCCAAAGGAGTAGAAGAGTATATCAAATAATTAATGCACTGTACTGGGGGCTTAAGGGATGAAAGATTGGGCAAGGGAAGGTGGATAATGGGGAATCAGGAAAAGAAATAGTTGGGAGAGACGAGAGCTACGGAAGAGGGGAACGTTATTTCATGTAAATACAGTCTATCAATCTATGGCCAAATGCCTAAATCCCGTATGGGGTGGCCACAAACAAATAGCCTCCATGTCGCCCTGTCCCCTGCTAATTCGCTGCCCTTTCCCCCGCTTACACCCCCCCCCCTCTCTCATATACTTCTCTAATCTATCCCTCCATCTCATCTCAGATACACTTTCCTGGTTCGTCTCTCACTCTGCCCTCTCCGCATAGCCTAACCACCTCAGTGTATTTCTCCTAACCGTTAGGAGAAATACACCGAGATAGTTAGGACCTAACGCTTTCTATCACATCCACATTCACACCACAACATTCCTTCAATTACTCATTTGTCAGACTGTCCCTCCACGTAACTCCACATCCTGCCGTCAAATAACACATTTCCACTGATCTCACACTTGACTTGTGTCCTTTCAACAAGGTCCAAGCCTCGCTTACATTCGGTAGAGTGGGGATCACAAAACTGTCATGCAGCAACTTTTTTACTTCCATGCTCACTTCCCTATTTCTTATCACTGCTTTCAGTGAACCAGCAACTTTTCTTCCCTGTTGTACTCTTTCAAGAACTTCATCCTCTAAACTTTCATCCTTAATCATCACACTACCCAAGTACTTAAATCCCAATTCCTCACCACCCAGCCTTACTGTGCATTCTGTTACATCATTTCTCTCGAAGACCACAACTTTACTCTTCCCTACATTCACCATTAGATTTCGTTTTTAATATATTCTCACAAACACATTCACCAAGTATTGTAGTTCCCCTTCGTCTTCACTGAACAATGCAGTATCATCTCCAAACAACAGAACAGGAAGTTTCCAAACGCTGCCCTCTCTCATTTGGGACGCTCCAACATCCACTGTTAAACCTTGTATCTGTTTTATAACTTCATCCATAGACAAATACAGTACTGGTGCAATAAAAGGTGACAGATTGGGAACTGGGTGGATATTAGGGAAGGAAGGCTAAAACTGATTAATTTTCGTATCTGAGAGCATAAAATCGATGAGTTGGAACTGAGGGAAGGTGGACGTTTATCGAAGAAGGGAGGTTATTAGGGAATTTGATATATCACAAGCAATGTATTGGGGGATTGGGGAGCTTTGGTATAATAGAGGAAGGATTCGAAGAGGGAGGAGTGGGTATTGAAGTACTAGGGGAAGGATGGGGGCGGGCAGAAATAGCTGTTCGAGGAGAATAATGAGGCTGGAAACAGTTGATAAGACTGGACATATTTAGAAAAACAGTGGAAGGATGCGGGTAGGGAGGGGTGAATTAAGGACTTATTTAGGAGAGGGGGTGATTGGAGCGGAAAGGGATAATTGCTGAAGAAGGGGACTGGAAAGGCTTGGTATTGGGAAGGGTGAGTGTTTAGGAGAGGTTGGTTTTGCTGTTCCGCATCTAACGTAAGCAAAGTATTAGGTGCGTTGAGTACTGGTGGACAGACTGGGGATTCTGAGCGTACTGGAGGTGATATAATAACGGACGAAAACACATTTATCTGTTGCGATAGTCAGGTGTTTTTGAGACATGTTTATCCTGGAAGCTGATAGGATCCTTGATAAATTCAACCTATAATCTTGATTCATGTTATCACTATCTTCTTCCCAGGTCCATTCACCGTCGCCGCTGCCTTCTCCGCGATCGGGTGGCCGAAGTCAGAGGAAGGTGACCCACTGTGGCCTGACCTCCAGTACATATTCTCGTCCCTCACCCTCGCCCTCGACCACGGCGCCACCCTTGGAGCAGCTTACAGGTTCAAAAAGAATGTAAGTCCGTGCAAAATACAACAGTTTCCCCCCTTCTTGTTTTCTTTTTGCATCATTTACCTTTTATTTTTATTTTTTCACGTCACGCTGGGAGCCACTTTCAGATTCAGGGAGGATGTGGGTAAGTATAATGTCTTTGCCCGTCTGTATTTTATCTTATACCGGTACCCGACTTTAAAAATACTAGTTCTCCCTTGATTTTTTTTTATTTTTTAATCCTCCTCCGAACACTGGAAGTCTCATTTTTTTTTTTTGTCATTTTCTCCGATTATCAGTTTGGTTTTTGCTATATATAAATATGCTTTGACAAACTACACCTTATTGTGCCCTTCAATTTATTAATGTGATTTTCATAGTTATGACTGGTGTTTTTTTTTTTTTAAATATCTATTCGTAAATTATTGAAAAGAAAGGAATGTACTGTGAAATGCAAGTAATATGATAACACCTGAGGTAATGTGTGGGAGGGCGTGGCTAAGTTGTCTGGCCCACTGGTATGTGTGGAGGTGAATCGGATTTGTTTGTGGCAAAAAATGAATCTTCGGGTCCGCTAAAGCGTTAATAATATATTCACATTCTCCAAAACTACAGGTGTTCAAGCCATACTTCAAGCGGATATTGGGTGTACCTGGATTCTCCATATACCCGTGTGTAACCAGACCCAAAAGCCGGGGCAGCATACGCCTACGCTCCCGGGACCCACTCGAGACCCCTGTCGTCGACCCTAACTACTTTTCACACCAGGATGATGTCGCCACCATGATAAAAGGTGAGAAGGGGCTATTGTGACTCAGTGGCTATTGTATTCGCCTCTCAGCCTCATTAAAACTATGATTAAAGGTGAGGATAGGTAATCGTGGCTCGGTGATTTTCGTGTTCGCCTCCTGTTGTCAGGGCCGGCGACAGCCATCACCTGGCCTGAGGCAGGATTATCGACAACGTCCCCTTCCCCCCTGAAAACTGTGCTGAATATATTACATTTGAAGTCTAGCTCACGGCCGGCTAGTCTGCTCCCTAACCAGTGTGTCACGGCACGTTGATGTACTGCTAAATGAATCCTGGTGTACAGTAGTCCCTACCCCTCCCTCTCTATACACTATAACAATGATAATAACTACAAGGAAATTATAGTAGATTATGTAAAAAAAAAAAACATACTATTTAGTAAATGAAGGAAACAAGAGAATATATATATATTAAAATTTACTATCATTTGTCCTGTATTCGTGCAGTACCTGATACATACACTTGCTTTCCATTCATCTAATACATGATACATATTATATTTTCCTCCCTCTTAACACCATCTTGAAGGGCGCGGCCCCCTTCCCCCCTCTTAGGTCCGGGCACTACAGCTTGTCCCCAGCTTCCCCCCCCCCCTCCTCGGCCCTGCCTGCTCTATGATTCCCCGTGCCGGGGATCGTAACTGCAAAGGATTTTAACCAGTTGATATAGAGTACATTCAGCCAGCTAGAGGTACAAGGGGTATATTGCGGCTCTCTGGTTACTGTGTTCACCTTCCTTTCTATTTGCCTCTTGGCCTACTGTACGGTCACCGATTCAGCAATCTTTTAGTTGCATCTAATTTCCATAGTTTTTTTTTTTATGGAAGGAAAAAGAAACCAAAGGTTAGAAGCCTGCCAATTTTGGTGTCTCTAAGAGAAAATAAGAACAAGATAACAGAGGGCCAAATTAGGGACCGTTCATGTCGATATGCCTGGACACACTTTGTTGAAAAGACTGGAGGTCACAGGCAGTAGGATATAAAGACAGAGGAAGACAGTTCCAGAGTTGACCTGTTACATACATGAAGGACTCTTGCATTACTGACTTGGGCAGAAAAGGGATGAGAAATGGCTGCTAGACGGGTGCTACACTCACACCGTAGTGGTGGAGGGATGCAAGAGGACAGTTCAGAGGAGCAGTGACCAATGAAGTCGCGACAGAAAAGAGATAAGGATGTAACAGTGTGGCGAAGAGACAGAGGTTGATGGGAACCAGGAACAGGAGAAGAGTTAATGAGACGAAAAGCCTTTGACTCCACCTTGCTGAGAAGAGCTATATGTGGTGAGTCTCCCCACACATGAAGGTTATACTCTACACAGGGTGAATAAAACCCATGTTTCAAGTCAACAACTGTGCAGGGGTGAAAAAGGCACGAATTCGGCTTAGCACACCTAATCTCTTGGAAGCACAATTTACGAGAAAGGTAATATGACCTTTCCAGGATAAATCCCGAGAGAATGAAATCCCAAGAATGTTCAAAGATGATGCAGGACTGAGGTGGGTGTTGTTAAAACTTAGACGATATTCCTGTGGTAGACTCTGAAGGTTCGAAATATGTAACAACTGAGTTTTAGATGCATAAAAAAAAAAAAAAATGGTTACTCTTACCCTAATCAGAAATATGAGCCAAGTCAGACAATCAATGTTCCATAGTCTCATCCATTGTTTGTTGAAGTAACTGCTAAGGCGGGCACTGCAGGAAGCGGATGGAAAGCTAAAGGTCCACGTGGAGTCATCAGCGTATGAGTGGACTGGTTTAGATGTACGGCTAAGAACGTCATTGACGAATAGAGGGAAGAGAGTTGGTGATAGGACAGAACCCTGAGGAACACCACTGTTGATAGCCTTAAAGGAAGAACGGTGGTCAACTATAACAGCAGCTATAGAATCATCTAAAAGGTAGCGAGAGATGAAGGCACAGATAGAAAAATAGAAACCGTAAGATGGCCGTTTGGAAATTAAAGATTTATGCCACACTATAGAAAGCTTTTGAAATGTCAAGTGCATTGCCAAAGCTTTCGCATAAGTCCCGAGAGGAGGATGACCAGGAATCTGAAAGGAAAGTGAGAAGATCACTAGTAGAGCATCCCTGGTGCAATCCATACTGACGATCGAAAAGAAGGTTATGGTAGGCAAAGAGCTATATATACATTTTTTTTTTGTTAAGAAAAGAGTTAAAAACTTTAGAAGTGCAGGATGTTAAAGCTCACAAGCTCCTGAAAGTTGCAAATTTCCACCTGATAACTTAAGTTGGGGAAAAAAAACGCAGTCAACTACAGTAAACTGCAGTTTTGTATGCGTTTCCTTTATCAGTCTGCTCACTGGAATAATTTTATGAACATATATTTTCAGTAAAATGAGGAAAAGAAAGTTCAATATGATAAAGTTGAAGGGAATCACCAAACTAACCTAAAATACCAAGTAAACCTTGGAACAATGATTATTCGTAACTTAAAAGCGACTGTTCACAGTTTCATTCATGTTTTTAACAGTATTTTAATTAAATAAAATTTATGGACATATATGCCCACCTAAAATAATAATATAAAGTCGTTGATTGCAAAATATTTTGGGGGATCAGATGACACGCCCTTGTAAAGTTGCGTTGTTGTCTACCAGGAAACATCGGTGCGATATCGGTCGGCTGTTTCATCTTTGGATGATTTTGGCTTCATAAATTATTATGATTATGATTATGATTATTATTATTATTATTTTAATAAACGACAGTCGGTACATTCTCTTTAGCACTTGCTAGAAGAAACATTAATCTTTTTGATAACTAACTGATAAGTGTTTCAAATAAGACATGCAGCGAGACCTCAATATTATGTGCTGAATGCCGACGGACTACTTGCAGTTTTATGCATTCTAGTAATTGTTCTGCAGTATTTTACTTAGTAAATCATAATTGTAGAAAAATGGTATAATAACCACTGAATACAGTAATGAATATATGTACTGTTCATCACTAAATATCATGGAAGGGCTTTTAGAAAATACGTGACTATGCGAGCCTGGAAGAGTTGAATGAGTTCCTAAATAAATTAACCAGTGATAATTGGCAACTCCCCAGTTTGTGAACGCTCCCACTGAGCGATTGATTGAGGACTGAGAATGGTCACCCATCTTTGGGACAGGCTGAATGAGTGCAAACTTCTAGCAAGAAGGAAAGGTACAAGTTGACAGACAAAGACGAAAGAGTTTACCTAGGCAGGGTGTAAGCACAGAGGCACACTTCTTGAGGACAAGAAGGACCCCATCAGGCCCATATGCCTTGATAGTACTGAAGACAGTGATGGCAGAAAACACATCAGTTGGAGAAATCTTTATGTTAGTCATGAGTAAGTCAGAGGGGAGAAGTGATGGAAGAACAGCACCGGAATCATCTAAGATGGAATTGGAGGAGAAAGTCTGAGCGAAGGGTTCTGCTTTATCAGTAAACGAAACAGCTACAGAGCCATCAGAATAGAAGAGGGAAGAATGATGAAGTAAAGTTGTTAGAAAGTTTTTTTTAGTGAGATGCCAGAAGGAGCAGGGAGAATTTGAGTTGGAGAATTCAGAGCATTTAGTACGAATGAATTTTTTTTTAGCTGAGCGAAGGACAGGCTTAACACAGTTCCACGCAGAGATATAAAAGAGATGAGATTCAGGGGTGGGTTGGCTCAGGTAACTTTTGAAGGCCCTCTCCTTGTTGTGGACAGCAATATAACAAGCATGATAAAACCTCTTTTTTTTTTTCAGTAGTCACATGATGAGAGAAAGGAATGTATGCTTTCATGCCTTAGAGAATAACCTCCATTATATGTGCGGCACACTCAGACGGCTCTTGGGCATGTAAGCAATAATAATTCCTGGGAAACTCAAAGACGTACTGTCTGAGGGTCTCCCAATGAGCTGCTCCAGAGCGTGAACACTGCCGCTTCCTGGGAGGGTCCAGGCCTTACTGGAATGATAGGACAGGTTATGGTGGTTAGGTTGTGATCGGAGGAGCCTTATGGAGATAAAAGATTAACAGCATAAGTGGGAGGATTAGTTGTTGGGAAAAGGTCAAGTATGTTGGAACTCTCTCCAAGGCAGTCAGGGATATGGGTATAGGGTGCTGTACAAGCTGCTAGAGATTATAAAGGATGGAAAAGATGTACCGGAAGGCTTGTTCATCAGGTGGGTCAGTGAAAGGTGAGGAGAGTTAAAGGTGGTAATGAACATTGAAACCACCTACTGTAGAACTGAGATTTCAGAGAAAGGAGAAACTGATATGATGTGCTCCATCTCAGAAGTAAGATAGTCAAAGAATTTGCCATAGTCAGTAGAATTTGGGGAGAAGTAAACAGCACAAAAGTATTTTGTCATAGAATGACAGGATAGCCGAGGCCAGAAAGTAGAGAATTCAGAAGATTTAAGTTCAGGAACACAAGAGCAAGATATGTTGTTGCGTATATATACATAACAGCCACCTTTGGCTTTGAAGTGAGTACAGAGAAAGTGGAAGGATACAGAGAAGGGTTTCTATCAGTCGCCTCAGACAACTGAGTCTCGGGAAGGAATATGTGAGGTCTAGAGAAAGAGAGGTGGTGTTCAACAGAGAGAATATTAGATGAAAGGCCGCAAATGTTGCAGAAATGAAGAAATGAGTCAGAAAGTGGTTCCAAGCATCTCTCTTGGCCGTCACCGGGAGAGGGGCAGATGGTGGAAGCTTTTATGGTCCCCCCCACGCCCTCCGGGACTCGAGTTTTTTTTTTTTTTTAAATAAATAAAAGGAAGTGTGCTGTGTAATGTGCATGTAGTTTGGTGTTGACAGCTGGAGGAACTTGTATGGGAGAGCATAGTGGCCTACTTTCTGTGTTACTGAAACACTAAAAACGTTCAGGAAAAGGGGATGGTCAGAAACTAGTCTCGAGGGCTGATGTAACGGGAGCTGCAGCTCTCCCTGTCATCAGCTTTCCATTTACCTAGGGAGTACTGCCCTGTAGACTGGTGCTACAGCTACTCTATATAGTTACAGTTTTCTTTACGGATGTTCAACAGCCTTTAACACTTTTAGCTTAATTCTCAGTGATTTTCGAGAGGTTACAGCGGTTCGCTACTGTTTCCAACAGCCTTCTCGGCCTTGGTTCTGAGAGTCCGTCGTGATGGATATTTTACTACGTTCATTACAGTAATTTTTTCTGTTATATGGTTGCTTTACATTACTAGGTTCAATAGACTTTAACTGGAGGGATTAGATAGCCTCCATTACCCCTTCCACTATTTCGGCAATCTCCAGGCATAATGTCATATGTGACAGCAGCAAGAGTATTTGAAAGAAACGAGACCTTTTTGGAGTTAAATTGGTTGTTGGTAGTAGGCCATGTCCCTTCACATGCTAGCCTACGTTCACATGCTGCTGGTTCCTATCAATGACACACGGGCACAGGACACACGACACACTCACACACGACACACACTTGCTGACACTCGGCACACTCTCTTACACACACACACACGCACACACACACACCACTGATCCTCCCATGCACCACACTCCCTACAGGCTATCCTTCCTGTTTCGTGTTGTACTTGGCCACTGTCAAGATGGATTAAGTCTTGACGTTGTTCTCACTCCTTGGAGAAGGTTCGGGGTTTGGTTCTGCACATGAACCACTTAAGGAATAAAAAAGAAAAAAAGGATAAAGCAAAGATAAAGGAAGGAGGACATAAAATGATGGATAAAGAAACAGATTGGTAGATACAGTAAACAGGAAGAGAGGGAAGCGATAAGAATTTGATAATCAGCTTGCAAATCCAATACGAAAATTCTACCATGGCATCACAGCTTTCTTAAATATTTTTACGATAGTTAAGACACTTACACTCCGATTTCTTTTATGCAAAGAAGGAACCAAAGGCTGGTGGTCTACAAGACTATTCTCTTATTTAGGAGATAAAATCAGGATCCGTTCATTCCGAGATGCCTGGACACATTGCATTTAAAAAAGATTGGACGCCATGGGCAGAAGGAAATATAGACAGAGGGAAACTGTTCCAGAGTTGACCTGTTATATACATGAAGGGCTGGGAGTATCATTTAATTCCTGCATTCAGAGCTTGATTGAAAAACGATGAGTTTGCTGACAGACGCATGCTACGCACCCGCCGTAATACACGGGGTATGCAAACAGACAATTCGGAGGAGCAGTGACCATTGAAGTAGCCACAGAAAAGAGATAAAGACGCAGCAGTGTGGCGAAGAGACAGGTTGAAGGGGGTCAGTAAGAGAAGGAGAGTTAATGAGACAAAAAACCTTTGACTTCACCCTGTCGAGAAGAGCTGCATGTGGGGAGTCCCCCCCCCCCCACACACACACATGGGAGTTGTTGACTACCTCTGTATAAAATCAGTAGCTGTGAGGGAGTTATGAAGGCATGAAGTCGTCTTAGCAGAATTTGCAAAGAAAGTAACATGATCCTTCCATGATAAGTCCCGAGAAACTAAAGCACCACATACGATTATGTTTAGAGATCATTCAGGATTGAGTCTGATATTGCTGAATATTAAAGGATACTCCTGTGAAAGAGTCTGAAATATCAAAAGATGTAGGAACTGAGTTTTTGATAGAAAGCGTTAGGAGAAATACACTGAGGTGGTTTGGCCATGTGGAAAGGATGGAGAGCGAGAGACTAATAAGGAGGGTGTATGCGAGTGAGGTCGAGGGGGGGGAGAGGGAGGGGGAGGCCGAGGATGAGATGGAGGGATGGAGTGGAGAGGTATATGAGAGGGAGGGAGGTGTGAGCTGGGAGCATGGCAGAGAAGTGGCATTATACAGGGCGACATGGAGACGATTTATTTGTTGTCGTCCCGTAGGGGATTGAGGCGTCCGGCAATAGAGAGAAGAACTTTACTTTTACCCCAGTCTAATATATGAGTCAAGTCGGAAATCGGTGTGTCATAGCCTCATCCCATCTTTGTACTGTGATGGACGCTGTGAGATGCAGATGGAAATGTGAAGGATGGAGTTGCCAACACATGAGTGGACAGGGTTGGATGTACAGCTTAGAATGTCTCTGATGAGGAGAAGGGAGAGAGCCAGTGATAGGACAACCCTGAGGAACACCATTACTGGTAGGCCTAGAAGATCGATGGCCGTCTACAGCAAGAGTTAGAGAATCACCAGAAAGGGAGCTAGGGATGAAGGAACAGATGGAAGGATAGAAACTATATGAGGGCAGTTTGGAAACTAAAGATTTAAGCCAGACTACCGATAGTCTTTAAGACGTCAAGTGCAATGGCAATGATTTCGCCAAGGTCCCGAAAGGAGGATGACCAGGAGTCTGAAAGGAAGGTGAGATGATCGCCAGTGGAGCTTCCCTGGCAGAACCCATACTGATGATCAGAAAGATTTTGAAATGAAAGGTTTAAAAAAAATGTTTTTAAGAACAGATTTTAAAATCTTTAGAAATACAGGATGCTAAAGAAACTGGGCGATATTCAGAGTGGGGAACGGTCACACTTCTTTGGTACAGAGAAAACAAACTTCTAGCAAAAAGGAACGGTACAAGCAGACAGACGAAGGTGTAGGAGTTTATTAAGGCAGGATGAAAGCACAAAAGGACAGTTCTTGAGAACAACATGATGGACCCAATCAGGCCCAAATGCCTAGTTAATACTGAGATCAGTGAAGGCAGATAATACAGTCCAAAAGTCTACTGCAGATCAGTAGACTTTTGTGACATCACTTTCTTGTGAGACTGTACATCAGTTGTTGAAATATTAGTGTCAGTCATAAAGAAGTTGGAGAGGAGGGGGATGCAGGAACAGCACCGTAATCGTCCCAAGGTGGAACTGTAGGAGAAGGTCTGGATCAAAGAGTTTTGCCTTATCACTAGAAGGAACAGCCACAGAGCCATCTCAGTGGAAAGGGGGATGAAGTGAAGTTGCTAGAAGGGTTTTTGACAAGATACCAGAAGGAGATGGAAGAATTTGAGCCAGAGAGTTTAGCGCATTTAGGTCGAATGAAATTATTCTTAGGGTCAAGAACAGACATAGCATGATTCCAGGCAGAAATATATAATAGATAAGATTCAAAGGTGGTTTGGCAACAGTGCATTTTATAGGCCTTCTTGATGTGGATATCATTATAACAAGAATGATTTGGCCAAGTTTTTTTTTTTTCACTAGTCAAAGGGTAGGAGAAATGAATGTATACTTCCATGCCCAGGAGGATAATCTCCATAATGCGTGAGGCACACTCAGATGGCTGTCGGCCATGGAAACAATAATCAATCCAGGGAAAATTAAAGTACTGCTTGTTGGCCTCCCATTCAGCAGCTTCAAAATGCTACAGTTGCTGCTTTTTGGGAAGGGTCCACAGGCCTTACTGGGGTGAAAGGACAAGTTAAAGGGATAAGGTTGTCACTGGAGGAACCCAACAGAGGGAAAAGATTAACAGAGAAAGAAGATGGATTAGCTTTAAAAAAAGGTCATGTATGTTGGACCTTTCTCCCAGGCGGTCAGGGAGACGGGTACTGTGCAATACTTGCCGCTCTAGATTGTTAAGGACAGATAAGGTGTAGGCTTGTTCACCAGGTGGATCAACGAATGAAGAGGAGAGCTAAAGGTGGTGGTGAAGGTTCTAGGACAATTGT
>JAGKTI010020143.1:0-16534 GCA_018397915.1 Birgus latro | reverse complement strand
ACGCATGGTTAGCCATCGTAGGTGGTACTGCTAATAAGCAAATCAACGCCACTGTGTGACTGCAAACATCCATCAACTTGTAAATGGTAACAGTTCAGTAATATTTATACCTCTATGTTAATCAATATAACCCATTACACACATTATGTTGCGATAAATGCATCTTGGGAAACAGTAACTGCGGCGGGCAGAGTTGCCATGTTCGAATATAAAGTGACTGCGATGGGCTGAGTTGTCATGTTCGAATATAAGTGAAGGAATGAATTCTCCGAGCTAGACCTATATAGCCCTGATAGGGTGATGAGTGCACTAACTTTCAGTTGAGTAGCTACCTGGGTGGGGAGCAAAATCACTACCTCACTGTCTTGAGCTACGCACGCCACTAAAGTCACCCAGCCCCCCTTGAATATAAGGGGAACTCAGACTATTAAAAAGCATGAGAAAAATACCCATCACAATTCTTTCGTTATCACAAATACAAATAGATTACCAATGCAGAGGTTAATAATAGCCTATAAGGTCTGTATGTCGGACAATTTTAACCACATCATTATTTATACATACTACTCGTATGTAGCGATATCTCGGTTTCGGAAGGTATTGCGGTGTGGTGTTTCGTTACGTGAATGGCACAGCTTCATAGTAGGTGTCGTGGCTACAATGTTCTGGATGCAGGCGGTGGATACACTGGTTATTAGATGAATAAAAGGAGACCCCAAAGTGTGTTTAACCCTATATTACATATACTGTATATTACATATATAATGTCCAATATAACAATGAACCTCGCATGTCACCTCCACAATACGGCTGGTGCATCAGTGACAAGTGGGTTTATACACTGCTCTGGGGATTAGTTTCAGATAAGTTCATTTACTATCTTTATATTTCAGTTACCTGTACCTGCCTCTCTAATATTTTTGTGCTTTCACATTATACAGGGTGTCATATGTCTTCCAGTCATAATCACAGATAACTGAAACACAGGAGTTAGGGGTTGGAGCCACAAACAACACGACGGCCGGAGCAGACGACACCAGCTCACCCAACTCCCCCAGTACCACCGGGGGACCGCCGCCGACACAGAGCGGCTGGGAACAGGAACGGCGTACCTGTGTCACTTCCCAGCGCCCCTTTTGTGCCCAGGTGGTGGCCCGGAAAGGTAGCAGTCGCCGGCACCTAGTCTCCGGCTGGAGCTCCACTCAACAGGTAAGGGGTGGAGTTTACAACTCCACGCATCGCCGCGGTATCGACCATAGTCGTACCGGGTACGGGGCAGAACCGGCCACAGTCCGTTCCCCGGTTGCATCCCCGCCACAGGGCCGCGACACAGACACGTGTTGGCCGGGCAGGACTGGCCATAAGTCGTCCGACTCCTGTAGGCGTTCCCCCCAGAGTGGCGCCGCAGTATCGGCCATAAGCCGTACTGGGCACGAGGCAGGATCGGCCACCGTCCGTCCCTCTGCTGCTAGTGTTCCCAGCTCACCGGTACGGGCCATTAGCCGCACCAGAGCTCTCACCTCCTGTGCCTTTCCGAAGTCGGCCATAAGTCACGTCGGGCCAGAGGTAAGGCAGGCCATTAGCCGCCCGGAAGCTGTTGTCCCCTGTGCAACCCAGGCGTCGGCCATAAGTCACGCCAGGCCAGAGGTAGAGCAGGCCACTAGCCGCACGGAGCCTGTCACCCCCTGTGCAACCCAGGCGTCGGCCATAAGTCACGCCAGGCCAGAGGTAGAGCGGGCCATCAGCCACACTGAAGCTGTCATCCCCTGTGCAACCCAGACGTCGGCCATAAGTCAAGTCAGACCAGAGGCAGAGCAGGCCACTAGCCGTCCTGAAGCTGATGTCCCCTGTGCCACCACGACGTCGGCCATAAGTCACATCGGGCCAGGTGTAAAGCAGGCCACTGTCCGCTTCCCTCCTACAGGAGGACCTGCAGCCGGAGAGGACCCTTCACCCGAGGCGTGGCAAGGCCTCGCCCAAGGCCTTGGTTCCCTACAACTCCACTCGGGTGAACAGTGGCCGAACCAGAGCCCCCGCAGACCTCGCAGCCAATGACGGGCCCGTTCACTACTCCCCCGGCCCGAGGTTCCCATGAGGCGACCCTGTCGGCGACGCCGCCATCTAGCAGTTGCCGCAGCCCAGCCGCTCCGGTTTCCAGTGTCCTGGGTCCCCAGTTGCCCCAGGAGTTGCCCCGGACACCAGGGAGCGACTTACCTGTGGGCGAGGTCTCCCTGAGTCTCTCCCAGACCCGACGACAGGCCCGACTCCTGGCTCTCTTCGGGCCAAGCCCCTAGCCCCACGACTACGGGTGAGGCCCTGTCCAGGGGCGCGCCACTCTGCCCTTCCTCCGGACGGAGGAATCAGCCTAGGGCCCACCAGTGGTAACCAAGTGAGTGGACTTTACAAATGTGTGTGCTCTTTTGACCTAGATATTTGTGTGCATCGACGAATATATCACGAGTGATCCCCTACAGTGTATTCTCGAGTTTAAGTGACCAGGAACCCAGAATATAAGACTGGACGAGCCTAATAGACAGAAAGTGGCCTGACCTATATCTTGGTAGAGTCCCATTGTCTCGGACAGTCTTTGTGACCAACAGAATATTCCTATTGTGTCGTTGTGCCATTCCCTTGTTGTTTACACTCTCCCTCCCCTTTGTACAGTTAAATCTTCACTCACCCCTGTGTCCAGACACGTTAGTCAAGATACTGTATACCAAAATATCGCAGTTCCCCCTACCAGTGATCACTACGGGCAACACTACCTGAGATAGACTTCCGGCCACCAGGTACCTGTAACACAGGTGTAACGTAACTCATATACAGTGCCGTCCAGTGCTATACGGGTTTAGGAAATTATAGTAAAATCATCCCTGTGTCCTAAATTATAAGTATATTGTATGTGCCATAAGTGTCAGGTAAATAGTACCATACCTCAACCAGAAGGTATAGTGACAGACTGCATTTGTGTACAGAGTTAACTTACCCCCGACCAACCCAGTTGTAATATATTGTGATCTACTATTGTTCTTTGGGAAGTATCTGGAATACATATGTGTAATACTTACTGCCTTGTTTTTGTGTCCAGTCCTACTCTTTGGAGTTACCTCCCGGTAACCTTAAGGAATTACAAACATCAAAAATCAACATCACTAAATAAGGAATTTCAAACATCCAAAATAAACATAATATAAACTTCACAAAAAAAAAAAAACACGGTGGTTGGGCCACCGTCTATTAATCTCTGTATGTACTACTCCCCCCCCCCCCCCCCTTTGTTATCTTCTCCTTTTACTCCTTCAAACTCTCTCTTTTCTAAAAAAAAAAAAAAAAAACCCTAGGCAATCCCGGTAACCAAACTGGGGGCATGAAATCCTAAGTGGGGGCTTCGCTCCCTCAGCCCCCTAGTATTTTGGTTTGCCTATAATTCTCATCTCAGTGTCCATAGTTGATCATGGCAAGTGAAAAATTAGCGTTTTTTTTTGGGGGGGGGGCACATGTGCATTTCAGGTGGGTGAGGACGTCTAAAACGGAGTCTGGGTCCAAGACTATGTGGCCTGATGGTGTAAAAAGTTGGTCCCCTTGCAGGTGAAGTTTCGTAAATAGGTGTTGAGGAATCCACGGGGGCCAGCCTTTGTCCTGCCAGCACCGGACCAGTTCGGGTTGAGGGAGTAGGGATTGTACCGGTAGGCGGGAGAGGGCGTTGGTGTTGGTATGCAATTTCCCGGGCCGGTAGGAAATCTCGTAGTCAAACTCCTCTAGCGCTTCGCACCAGCGGAGGAGCTGAGCGTTCTGAGTGGCCGATTGTCGGAGCCACTGAAGGGACTGGTGGTCTGTGATCACGGTGACCCTGGTGCCGGATAGGTAGGCCCTGAAGTGGTTGAGGGCCCAGACGATACCCAGACACTCGCGCTTATTAGCAGCGTAATTTCGTTCTGCTGGGTTTAGGGTGCGGCTAGAGCAACCGATGATGTGCTCGCGCCTTTCCTGGACCTGCACCAGGACGGCGCCTATGGTAACCAGCGAGACGTAGGTGTATAATCTGAAGGGGAGGTCGTAGTTCGGGAAGGTGACGATGGGGACCGAGATGAGTTTTCCTTTAATGTGTCAAAAGCTGTTATTTGGTCGTCGCTCCAGACGAATAGCTTGCCTTTCTTAGTGAGGTCATGGAGTGATTTTGCAAGGTCAGCACACCCTTTGATAAATCGCCGGTAATACGACGCGAGCCCCAAGAAGGCGCAGACTTGGTGGATGTCTTGCGGGAGGGGCTGGTCAGCGATGGCTCATAGCTTGTCGGGGGCCGGAGAAATGCCTTCCCCGGAGACAATGTGCCCTAGGAAGGCGACATAGCGGGCGGCCAAAACACACTTAGAGGGCTTGAGTTTCAGCCCGGCCTGGCGTATTTGTTGAAACACCTGTCGGAGGCGGCAAAGGTGATCGCCCCACGTTTTGCTAAAGACGATGAAGTTGTCGAGGTATGCCAGGCAGACTTCCCAGATTAGGCCTCTGAGTACGGACTCTATGAGGTGGAAGAAGGTGGCCGGGGCGTTGCACAACCCGAATGGGAGAACATTAAATTTGTAATGTTTTCCATTGCTGGTGGAAAAGGCCGTTTTCCCTTGATCTTGGGGGTGCACGGGGACCTGCCAGTACCCCGGCTGGAGATCCAGCGTGGAGAACCAGGTGGAGCCGTGCAGGGAGTCCAGGGAGTCGTCTATGCGGGGAAGAGGAGTTGCATCCTTGGTTACATCGTTCAGGCGGCAGTAATCAATGCTGAATCGTAGGGTGCCATCTTTCTTCCAAACCAGGACAACAGGAGAAGACCAGGGGCTAGTGGAGGGCGTGATGATGCCAGCATCCAACATTTCCCAGACTTGCCTGTCCTCTTCGGCCCGTTGGTGTGGGTTCTTCCGGCGGGAGGGTTGCCGAATGTGGGACCCGGTGGTGTGGATTTCATGGGCCAAGTATGTTGTATGCCCTAAGTCTGAAGGCCCTGTGGAAAAAAGGTCTTGATATTCGAGAAGTGGGTGGTGCAGGGTCTCGGCTTGATGGGGGGACAGGTGATCAGGCAAGGGGGGAAGGGGGGAGGGGTTTGAATTTAGGGGAGGGGTGTTGCATGGTTCAGCTGCCTCTAGGTCGCCAATCAGGAGTCCTCTTGGTAGAGTGAGGGGTGTAGTCGCCAGATTTGCTACTTTGATGGCGTTGAGGTGTGGTGGGAGGGAGGTTGGCAACATCAGGCAGGCGGAGAGGGGCCCTGTGGGGATGTTTGGGGAGAAGAGGGAATCGGTCCCCGTGGGCTTGTTGATATGTAGCCAAACTTCATGGGGGGGGATGGTGAGGGTGGAGGCGAAGGTCGTGGGGAAGGTGTGGCGGGGGGGGCTGGGGCATGAAGGGGGGGGGGGAGGGGGTAGTCTGGGGGAGGGGGGGGGGGGGGGGGGTGTTGCTTTGTTGTGTGCACGTGCAGAGGGCTAGGGACTGGCGGGGAGGCGGCTGGAAATGGAGTCGCCTCCCGTGGCAGTTGACGTGGGTGTGCAACTTTTGGAGAAGGTCCAAACCCAGGTAGCCATCGTAGGCATGGCAGGAAGAGTCAAAAACAATGAAGGGATGGTAGGTGGAGGCTTGTTGGTGGGTCTTGGCTCGTAGGGCATGAGTTTCCCCACGGATAGGCAAGGGGCCTTCCCCCACGTCTATGAGGCGGGCTGAGGTGGGGAGGAGGGGGCCAAAAGCCTTCTTATGTTGGGAGTAAAAATGTGTATAAAGACAGGACCTGGCAGCTCCCGTATCTACCAGAAGTCTTGCCTTGACCCCCTGTAATTTCATTTTGTCATAGACCAGGGGTCAGTACTTTGTAGAGGTGGCCCCCGCCACCGTGGGGAGGTGTGGGGGCGGTCCTAAAAATCCAACGTCAGCTCAAGGGCCGCATCAGTGTCAGCATCGCCTGGTTCATATTGGGTGTCTGGTTCCTCAGTGAGGGGGGAATCTGGGTACGTGGGGTTTTCGTCTACTGCCGGCAATCAGCGGCGCCCCGGTGGGTTGGTTCTCCTTCTGTGTGCCGCATTTAACTGTTCACGTATGTCATGTAGTGGAAAGCGGCTGCTACAGGCAGTAAACTCCCATGGACTGATGGTGATGAGGTTTGTGTTTTCTTTCTGTGGTAGCTGTTTCTTGGTAGGGCGAGCTCTTGGGGGGGGCAGGGGCAGGGGCGCTTCGTGTCGGGACTGGTTGGGGTTGAGGCGGTAGTGAGGGTGGCTTTGTGGGGAACCTGCTTATGACCCCGATGTGTTGTGTAGTGGGGCGTGCTGCGAGGAGGCGGCGGATGAGTTGGACATCGTGGTCCAACTTTCCTGCTGGGTCGTGGATAGTGAAGTGCTCTTTCACTGTGCCCGGGAGGATTCTGAGGAGAGTGTTGAATATATGATTGTCCTGGGAATCTATTTCAGCGCCCGGGTATGCGGCGGTGATGAGTCGCTGAGCTTGGATCAATGTGTTGTCCAAATCACCGTCTTATTTCAGGGCATCGAGTTGTGACATCGCAACAACTTTCCCTAATGAAGGGGTAATGGCCTCTGTTACTATTTTTACAAATCTGGCCTATGTGAGATCTGGGACTAATTTTGGTGCTACACTAGATACCGCCTTTCCCAGGTGAGGTAGAGTGACAGCTATTTTCTGTCTGTCATTATCAAACCCGATGTCAAGTAATAGCTTGACCACATCTAAGTATGTAGTGAGGTCGCATTGTTCTGGGTCGAATTTTGGTAGGGATACATGTGTTTTGGCTGCCATTTTCCCATTTTTCCCCCCAGTCCTTTTTCCCACCATACGGGTCAAGAACCACCGCTAGCCACCAGTGTTATGCCATGTATTTGTACATGTAGGCGAGAGGTGAACTTATTACCTGTCGCGTTTCTGAGGGGCGACTTCTCGTCCCGTCAAATACGCAGACTCACAGCGGTTTTTATTCAAGGCCGGGTCGGCATTTCTAAGGAAAGGACTGGGCACAAAAACAAGGCAGTGAACTGCTACACACATGTATTACAAATATCTTCCCAGATACAGTAGATTCTGGGTTGGCCGGAGATGGGTTAGTACAAGGTTTTACTTAATTATAATGTCTCTATACCGGCTTAGGGAAAGTATGGTAGAAGGCACCCAGTATTTATGGTATTTCTATTACACTTATACTTTGGACACAGAAATACACTCGTTACAATTTCCCAATATAGTATAGCACTGGACGGCCTTATACAAGGGTTCAATTACGTTGTGTCGATAGACACAAATCTGGTTGGCAGTCTATCACAGAAGGGGTCGGCCGCGCTGTAGCGCGCTGAGAGGGGGAATTGCAGTATTGTAGAAAAACACTCAGAGATGGCTAGACACATGGTGACTAACGTGCCTGTACACTGGGGAGGGGAAGGATTAATAATCAAGGGGATGGCACGATCACTTTGTGGGTGTCATTTCCAAAGGACTCGGTGTGGGTAGCTTTACTAACACCGGCGTGCCTTTACACTGGGGAGGGAGAGAATTAAGAATCAAGGGGATGGCATGATCGATACAATATAGTTTTCCTGTTTTGTCACCGTGGTGTTTCATTCACGGGAAGGAGTGCGTGACAGTACACAAGCGGGGGCACACGGAACTCCGTTCATGATATACCATAAACCAGGATCACTAGTTGGCTCGTCCAGTCTTATACTCTGGGCTTTTCTGGTCACTTAATTACGAGAACACACTGTAAGGAATCACTCGCATTACACATACGACTGTATACATGTGTCTGGGTCTAAGAGGCACACACTGGTAAACAGAGTGACACGCCTTTGCAAGGCTCTACACGTAGGTGCGAGGCTAGGGGATCGGTCTGAAGAGAGCCAGGAGGCGGGCCTGTTGCCGAGTCAGGGATGGGCCCAGAGAGGTCCCACCAGCAGATAAGTCACGCCCTGGTGTTGAGGCGGCTCCCGGGGCATCTGAGGACCCAGGGTACTGGAACCTGGGGTGGTTGGACTGCGGCAACGGCTGGAGGGCGGCATCGCCGTCAGGGCCATCTTACGGGAACCTCAGGCTGGGGGAGGGGTCAACAGGGCCCGATGCTGGCTGCTACATCTGCTGGGGCTCTGCCTCGGCTGCTGCTCACACTGGCTGAGTTGAAGGGAACCAAGGTCTCGGGTAAGGCTTCACCAAGACTCCGGGAAAGGGTCCTCCCCAGCTGCTCCCTCTGCAGGAGAGGGGGTGCGTCCCACCCAGCTACAGGAAACAGGGTGGGCCAGGCAAGGGACTGCCCCGTTGGGAGATATCCTGGGAACAGAGGGTGAGGCGCGGACTGTGGACAACTCTGCCTTCCCTGTATGGCTAGTGGCCGGCACGGTGGTTCCTCTGCCCTGTCGGAACTCAGGACTCGCGCGAGGCACAGCTTGCTTTATCCTCTCCGTGAGGGGAGTGAGAATCTCCTGTAGAAGAGCGGACTATGGCCCGCTCTGCCTCGTGGCTTGACGCGGCTGGTGGCCGACGTCGTGATCCTACAGGGGACTATAACTCTGGTACGACTTGTGGCCTGTACTGTGGAGCAGGGAGTACTAGTAGCAGAGGGACGGACGATGGCCGGTCCTGCCTCATACCCAGCACGACTTGTGGCCTGTGCTGCGGCGCTACTCTGGGGGGAACGACTACAGGTAGCGGACGACTGGTGGCCTGTCCTGCCTGGCCGACACGGTTTGTGGTCCGTGCTGCGGCTCTGCAGCAGGGATACAACTTGGAAGCAGACTGTAGCCTGTTCTGCCCCTTTCCCGGTATGACGGTGGCCAATAACGCAGAGTTGCATGGAGCTGCCTAAGCAAACTCCACCCCTTACCCGGCGAATGGAATTTCGGCCGGAGACTAGGCGCCGGCGACTGCTACCTTTCCGGGACGTCGGCTGGGAGTAAGAGGGGCGTCGGGAAGGGATACATGTGCGCCGTTCCTGTCCCGAGCGGCTCAGTGTCAGCTGCGGACCCCCGGTAGTCCTGGAGGGGCTGGGGGTGTTGGTGTCGTCTGCACCGGCGTCCGTTTCGTTTGCAGGCCTTACCCGTAACTCCTGTATTTCAGTAAGTAATGCTAATGAGCGAGAAACAGTGCAAAAAGTGCTGCCTAGTTGTACCTTTCTAATTATGAGGCCACTACAGGAACAGCGGACCTTCTGGTGGATAAAGAGTGGCAGCCAGTATTAATCCTTCCTCAAGCCATCAAAGTGCAAAAAGTGAATGGGTGTCTGTAATGAGAAAGATGTGTCAATTTATTGTGGTGGCTATGTAAATGTGCCAGTCGTGTGCTTAGTCATAATGAATTGACTGTACAAGCATATGCAGTCATGTGAAAGGACAGCACCCACCATGTATGTTTCGCACTCACAGACTGGACAGACAGACAGACAGCAATTCCGTACAGAAATTGTGGCAAAGAATATGGTCTAAGACGATAATCTGACCATCAGTTTAAAGCAATGAGGCACATGGTTCGATACTAACATGAGAGAGAGAGAGAGAGAGAGAGAGAGAGAGGATATTTTTATGGCTACCTTGAATGAACTTTGGTATNAAAAAAAAAAAAAGAAAGAAAAAAAAAAAAAAAGAGAGAGAAGAAAAAAAAAAAAGAGGAAAAAAGAAAGAAAGAGAAAGAGAAAAAAGAACAAAGAGAGAAAAAGAGAGAGAGAGAGAGAGAGAAGAGAGAGAGAGAGAGAGAGAGGATATTTTTATGGCTACCTTGAATGAACTTTGGTATTAGGTGTCTAGCAAATAATAGATTCATGGAGACAGAAAATACAGGTATAAAAACCTGTAGAGTGTAGACAGACAAACTAATTGCTTTAATGACTGAAAGAACTCTCATCTTAAATTCTAAAGTCATATATCAGTTGAGCCTGAAACTGCAGCGCCTTTTTTTTTTTTTTCACCTTGATGTTTTCTTCTATAGTCTTTACATCAGCCTGAGAGCCTCTGGTTCAGTGGTAGAGTGTGCGTCTCGCACGCTGGTGGACGCGGGTTCACCTCCCGCCGGTGTTGTAAATACTTTGGGAAACGTCTTTGGGAAGCGTTCACCGAGCCACTGACCGCTTTGGCGGACATAACGGGTGCTGTGGTTGAGCCAGTGTCGCATACGAGTATCCTTGCACCCAGGCGGCTTAGGCGGGCCGATTACACTTGGTTCACAGACTACACGAACATCCAAAGCTATTCCAACACAAACACTCACACAAGCACTTCTCTCCCTACATACAATCTCCGCAGAGCACCACATGTTAATGGAGTGGAATACAGACAGATAGATAGATACAAACATCACCGAGGAAAGGTTGTTTTGAAATCGATTATATTTTGTGCATTATACATTGAAATTTTCTTGTATATTACTCACCTTTTTAATGTCAGTATTCGCATCAATATCATGGAGGATATCAGTGTGTAATGAACGCAATAGATTACCAAGGAAGAGATGTTATGAAATCTACGCAAATATACGTCCGCCAAAATAATGACGGCCTTGGAGAACTCGGCATCACAGAGAATTCGATATCCCACGGCAACCAATTTAGCTTACAGTCACGCACCAGGGACAGAATGTGATCTCGCTCGTTCATTCCACAGGCTAGCAAGTCCATTAATATTTTTGGCAGATCCTTAGCTTTCACTACGAAAATCCATGAATTTAATAGGGGGTCGAGGGAGTCCGGACGTCCCCTTCTCATTATCGTCCCCCCTAACGAAGTGATGAAATCGCCTACGTCTGTGTGTCTATCTGTTTGCCATAATATCTTAAAATCAAGTGGACAAATTATGTCTAAACTTTGTGGGCAGTATCCTGGGATATCTGGCTTGTTCGTTAATAACTTTGGTGAGGCTACTGTGATAGAGCCTCTGTGGTACAGTGGTAAAGTGTGCTTCCCGCACGGTGGTGGACGCGGGTTCGCCTCCTGCCAGAGTTGTAAAATCTTAGGGAAGCATTCACTGAGCCAAAGGGTGCTGTGGTTGAACCAGTTTTTTTTTATTTTTTATGTGTCCGACTCTGGGCATAGGCTTCACAGCCTGCTATCAAGGCCCAGCAGTCCTCCTACATACCATACACCTCTACATGTCTATACTCATTTTTTTTTTTTTAATTGAGGCGAAGATGCACTTGACAATAGACTGGCTAAATGCAACATGTCCGAATAACATTTACTAACCCAAATTTCCCCCTTAGACATACGTTGTCAAACAATAATGCTAATGAGTAAAGAAATTATGAAGTAATGTTACATTCAACCAATTATCACCAACCTGCCAAGTGCATCTTCACCTCGAAAAACAAAAAACTGGGTTAAGTATGATTGCACCCAATCAGCTTAGGCGGCACGATTACCTTACACTTGGTTCACAGACTACACACACATCCAAGGCCAATCCAACACAATAATCACTCTTACAAATACTTCTCACCCTACATACAACCTCTGAAGAGCACCACATGATAGGTAGATAGACAGAGATGCCTCCGATTGTCAGAGGATTACTTTTTTTTTTTTTTTTTTTAAGACAGGAACACACACACAAGCGTGGCAAGCGAAATCCTGTGTGTGTGTGTGTTTTTTTTTACTAGTTTTTTTTAGTGATGGTGGGCGATACGCATTTGTTAGCGAATGCTTTGGCTTTTAAATTTGTTAGTTTTTACCTGCAACAAATATAGAGAATTACTGAATGACTTACTATAAAAATGCATGTCTGTAAATTCATGTTAGTTTTTTACCCGCAACAAATACACGGAAATACTGAATGAATCATTATTATAAGAATGCATGTCTGTAAATTTGCACTCCTATGAATTTAAATCTAGTTTTATTAAGAACGATTTTAAATACAAAATTGTCGGCAACATAATTTAAAATCGGAAAAAGTTTTGGACTTCCTTGTTATGCCGGATCCACCCCTGAACTGGCTGATGGTAGCAAGAAAGGTATGGGCCTGTATTCACAATAGATCTGACTCATTTCTTACTACAAACAGTTTTCCATATCACTCTAAAAGGAATTATATTGTGTCGTTTTTGTAATGTTATTACTCAATCGTGTTTGACTTTGAAGTATTTTGGTAGTTTTATTGAGATGGAAACAAGGAAATGATCATCAACAGACGTTTTATGGATATGGCTCATGGGACAGTCAGTGTTCTGGAGGGGTTTGTAGAGATCCTTGCTAGCAATCCATATTCTAATACATATTCTAGTGCTAATCTCTTCCTACAACTGAATATTCAAGAAGGAGGGGTGGTAACTGTAGACCAAGTTACAATAAAGATTATAGCAATATCAGAATTAGTTATCGTCGTGAAGGGGCTGTAAGCCACTTCGGTCGATTTCTTGCTTGCTTAGGAAACCTCAAGCACACCTTTCTTAACGGATCTATTATCATGCATGTTATTTTTATATATTTAATTAACACTTGGGCTCTTGCGACCCACTCTCAGCTGAATAAAATCGTTTGACTAAGTTGACAAAACACTAGAGTTGTCCAGCCCGACCACTACAAAATCACCTGTCGGTAGCTGGAATAAAATACTAAATTTGTCCAAGCCATGAGAGACCTGACATGGGTGTGGTCTGCAGATATTACATACACCAGATCTCGGATTCACTCAAAAACATACGATAAGTTCTTTCTCACAACCCAGATTTTATATTTAAAGGAGAAACAAGCAACACACGAATTTTCTGCAGTTTCCTTTCCTTATCGTTCCTGCAAAAACTAACACGTCATGAACACTATCCTCTTTTACGAAATTCAGTTTTGCAGAAAGAACGAGTCTTGGGAAGGTTCTACATTCTTCTCTTCCTTGCTGCTAATTACAAGAGGCACTTGACTGTATGTTTACGAATCCGGTCCCAGACTTAGCATATGGAATAAATAGACTGCAATGGTATTAGATGGGAGCTTCAGCACCCTTTGGTTTTTGCTTTTGGTGTAGTGTGGTGTGGGAGGGTGGTATGGTGCTGTGGGTGGTGTGGCTTCGCTAAAATAGCTAAAGTAGTTATACACTACGGGAGTGAAGCAACAGGTTTCTAAAAATCACTGGTGAGAAACAGACGAAGATAGCAGCTTCTAGAGATGCTCCCACATTTAAAAGTAGACTGCTGAGTAAGAGTTGCTGAGGGAGCAACGAAAATTCGGTTATATGGTTTCGACTAAAGAGCGCAGCCATGTGACTTTAGGGTAGTATTCAAGGTGGCTTTGGAAATTTCGCAACACCTCTTCCTTTGCGATTTATTCTTTACATTATACCTCAGTACCCTCTTGTATATTAGCGATGAAAACTATTTCAGTATTAACACACTGTAAACAGCAACCAAGAGAATGTTGATATGTAATATGTAAAACATTTCGCTTAAATATAGGTGTTACGAGTCTCCTATGCACCTTACATATATGTACATAAGATTCCCAAGTAACTCCTTACCAGTTTATTGTCTTATATCGGCATACAATGGCGATATTTAAAAAATATATACACAGCATATTGTCACAAGAAAATATTTAAGTAATATGGACAATATATTACCAAAGAAGAAATACCTGGGAATCTTTTAACCCCTGTAAGCTGATGACAGATTTACAATATATTCTTGCTGTCCAATGTATCCAGCTTAGAGAGACGTTTGGGTGTGCAGGGGTTGAATACAGCGTTCATTAGTCCCTTCAGTAATAAAGGTCTTTTTTCCGAGTTGCACAAAATCGTCTATTCGATGGCAGGAATAAAACGAAAAATACGTCCTTAGGCTGAAGGGACCCAGCCCAAGATAATGGACTTTGAACCGTACTATAAGTGGCATAAAAACTTGTAGCACCACTTCCTTGACGATTTAGCTTGGATAACACATGTTCTCTATAACGCTTTAATACTGACACGGTATGCATCAATAACATAACTTAGAAGAGGATACCGAGATGTAAATGTGCTAAATGAATCGCTAAGAAAGATGTGTTACAAAGTCTTTAAAACCACAAAAAATACAAACCCTTTCCCTCCAAATGAGATGTTAGAGGGGCACTACAAACTCCTTTCTCAGATGACTGGTATGTGGCCCCCGTCAGTTACCAGGACGCTAGTTTACATAGATGACTTCGTAATGCCTCTTCCTTAGCGATTTATATTCTATCTTATGCCTTACTTTCTTCCGTGTATTATGTATATCTGTTTGCTATCGGCACAGTTTCCAGCAGTAACACACAGGAAGCTATTATGGCGTGGTGTGTAAAATTAATCGATGAGCAAGAGGTTTTACGTAATCTCCGCAGCCAGCTAGAAACATGGCCATAACTCTTCATGTCCCAGGATGATTTTTGTAATGATTAAGGAAGACCCCTCATGGTTAAGGGGTTAGAAACAAGCCCTAAGTTCAGAAAAAAAAAAATACTGGACTACAAGAGAATGCTATGGACAACTGAGAAAGTCAAACAGTGGGTAAATGACCAAGTAAAGAAAAGAGGATCACGAAGATAAAATGATGAGGAGATACTGAGAACAAGAGAGTATTGATCAAAAGCTGGGTGGCACAGACTGTAGCATTCTTTCCCTCAGTGGTTTGCCATACATACTAAACATTAAATTATATACTACGTAATATTTCTAGACTGGACATTGTTTCCTCACCAACTTGCAGTACAAGAGGCTAAGAGGGTGTAAAACACAGTATATGCAAAATAAATCGTTGAAGAAGAGGTACTACGAAGCCCCACGCCATGTGTTATCAATGGATTCAGAGATTTTGTAATACACCAGACAGCGATTTTTCTGCACATTGCACCTTAGCACGGATGCAGCGCTGCCGGAGTGCACAGGAGCGGCGCTTACTCACCTCCTTCCCTCTAGGACAGTTCGAAAAAAAAAAAGACACACATGGATGAAAATTTTGTATATTAATCGTAATATTTGTCAGTTTTAATGTATAATAACCCTATGAGAACAATCACGTCCGTGAAAACAGTATTTTATGATATGTATATGTGTTCCAATAACTACATAAAAGCAGATGAAAAATTACCTAGTACTTGAGATTCATTGAAATATATTACCTACCAGCACAGAAATGTTTCACGTAAGCCCTATGGAGCAATGGATAAATCTGTTCACAAGTGGCGCTCGTGTACAGTATACGGTACGTCCCCAAGACAGCCACTGAGCCTTTATGTGTGAATTGTTCTTGTCACTCATTATCAGGGACTCCGACCATCAATACGTTTCATAATGACTTGACGGCAGATGAATAATTAATCTGACAAATAGTACAGCGCTCCAATGCATCGACAGGCCTCTGAATCTCTATCATTCAAGAAGGGACTGGGCTCACTCCGTTGTGTCAATTGTTCACAAACTTGCCCTTACTCAGACCTTTCAGGGAGGCCCTGACCTCCCTCATCCTGACTACTCGCCTCCACCACCATGGCTGCCCCCTGTGATTCGTGGACTTGCCCCTTCCAGTGCCTCCCCTAGAGCATCCCTGCGAAGATGCACTGAGAAGGATGGCGACTCTTCGTGTCACGGGGGCTGCTGAGTACTACACTGATGGATCAGTCACTGCTGATGGTTCAGCGGGTGCAGCATTTTACTGTGAGGGCCGTGCTGAGACATGGAGGCTCCCTTCAGGAGCCTCTGTGTACGAGACTGAGCTTGTCGCCATCCTTGGTGCCGTTAGAGATGCCAGCCTACACCACCATAGGCACCTCATTATTCACACAGACTCGCTCTCATCACTGCTCAGTCTTCGTGCGCGGCACTTCAAGGAAAATGTAGCCCTGCTGACTTCCATTCTAGTTGTGGCTGACACCATTGCACGCCGGGGCACCGACATCACTCTTCATTGGATACCCAGCCATGTGGGTATCTGCGGCAATGAAGCAGCTGATGCCGCTGCTCGGCGTGCCACCACTCTCCCCACTGCAACCTTTCACTTAGGGCACAGCCTCGCGAGTGTTAAGAGAAAAGCCTACACCTCCACCATTAGGCTCACTCGTGAGGCTCATGAGGATCAGGTTCCTGCTGGCTCACGATCTGCCTCGTGGTTTGCGCGGGCAACTCGTTACCAGCCTCTTGTTGCCCCGCCCCACACCCCTAACGCTCTCATAGTAGGTCTTCGCCGCCTCAGGCTTGGGCACCCCTGCTTTTCCCAGATTTCTGGGCAGCAACCTGACCCGTGCCCTTACTGTCACCAAATTGACGACTGGCCTCTTCACTATCTCTTGGACTGCCCTTCCACTGTTTCTCTGCTTCTGTGAGAAAAAAAACGAGCGTCCTAGATACTCCTCACTGGAGAAAGTTATCTAAGTTGAACAGAGGTAAATTTGCATAAGTCTCGTGAGAAAATCAGGCAATTAAATCCCCTAACTCACCTACAACCACCTCTCATATACTAGCTAGTTCCCTAAGATTTGGCCAAATCAATAAGGTCACTTAGCTATATAATGAGTCGAACAACAAGATGATGACGGGCGTGCTGTTTCGGTCTTTCCTGGGCAATCAGGCGTCCTTTG